>JAOXNO010000033.1:77370740-77389444 GCA_028565335.1 Limnodromus scolopaceus | reverse complement strand
TGGATCCAGATGTTTCAAAAGCCTGGTGCTCCTTCTGACCTAGGAAGGTAAAAAGATATTAGATATGAGGAAGAAATCCTTTGCTGTGAGGGTGGTGAGACACTGGCTCAGGTTGCCCAGAGAAGCTGTGGCTGCCCCATCCCTGGAGGGGTTCAAGGCCAGGCTGGATGCGACTTTGAGCAACCTGGTCTGGTGGGAGGTGTCCCTGCCCAGGGATGATCTTTAAGATCATGGATATCTTTAAGATCTTTTCCAACCCAAACCATTCTGTGATTCTGTGATTCTATGATGATTCTGTGATAATAAAGTTGTGATTTAATTGCCCTTTTTGTGGTTACTATCCCAAAGTAGTGGTGCACAATACCTGCTTAAAGTGTGGAAGAAGACAGGGAAGAAAACATCAGTCGAAGGTTCCAGTCTGCTTTCTGTATTCCTGGAGAGCTCCAGTTATGTTGTACTAGTCTTTATTGCAATGGTTCAGCCTTCCCAGCTAAACAGATGCTTAGGGCACTGTCATACTAGTAAAATTTTTGAAGAGGAAAAGGGATGGTCAAAGAAATCTAATCAGATTATGATAACCCCATGTTCATATTTTTGCACACATGATAAAATGATGATTTACACATTTTGAAGGCATACCTGGCAATGTAAAATCCTTCCTCCCCCTTCTATTTCTTCTCACTGAGATGATCAAGGTAGAGATGGAAACAGTCTGAAGGTCAGCCTCAATGGATAAGGATCATTTATAAATGCTTCACTGGAAAGACAATAGAGTATTTACTCCCTCTAGCCTAATGAGTCTGTCTGATAGAAGTACACTTGCTTCCTGTGGCCTGACCTTATGGATCAGAAAGAGGTTTTTGGTCCTTGATCATGAATAGAGACAAAAAAACCCACCCAAACACAAAGCCACTGTATTTCCCTACGTTCTTTATTTAGAACTGCAGATGAATAGCGGCACCAGAGAAAGGAGTCCTTTGCTCCTGTCCATTGATGAACAAAGAATACTTCAGACACAGAGGAATTATCTGCCTAATTGTCTTTGGGCAAAATTTTGGGAGTCATTATAGTTTTCTAGAAACTTAGAATTGTTCACCTTACAGACTTGTAGAACAACGTGAAAATGTTTCCATTGGAAAGGACTTGCAAACCCTATTGAGAGTTCTATTCTCATCCGTATGGATCCCAAATTATCCAGAACAACATACTGTTTGGTAGGAAATTATACAAAGGTGCTTCACCTTGGGGTTTTTTGTAGTTATTGTTGTTGGTGTGGTTTTTTTCTTATGGGTTGTCACAGAGGAAGAAGCCTCTGCTGACTCACAGAATGAAGCAGCTGAGCCTCATGGTCCCTCAGGCTCTTCTTACCTAGCTAGTAAATAAATCTGAAATTGCCAGTTCTCATTACCCAATACATCCTGAGCACAGGAATAGGAAATACGTCCTAAGGGATGAAAGACAGCCTTGCCCAAGGACAGCTTAGCGTTCACTGGAAACAGGATGAATATAGTTTTGTAGGTGGGGAGGGGAGAGCTTTCATGGAACAAAGATATTAATCCATTGGATACCACGCTAAACGCCTGCTTCCAAAATTATATTTAAGTTGTGGTTTCCATTCATTCATAGTTAAATCGAAGTTTTAGTTTCCATAGTTGCAGCTGTGGTCCTTAATAATGCTTTTCAGGCATCATAACCTCAGTGCATAAGAACAACACAGGAAAGTTTCATGGTTAAAATGTAAAATAATTAGTGGTCTAAGAAAATCTGTATGGGTTTTCAGAAAAGCATTTCTGAGTTTAGCAGGGAGCCTGGATGTTTGCTGCTGGAATACTTGGCAGAAGGAGTAACATTTGGAGGACACATCTCCAGAATATCTAACTTAAATCATAAGCAGCCTTGTAAGAAATCTTGCTGCTATGACTGAAAAACTCTTGTACCAGAAATGTGTAAGTGCATATTAAGTATATTGTTCTTTTCTTACTCTGCTTCAAAACCAGACTTCTTGCAACATGAACACAGAGAGAGAAAACCAGAAGTTTTGGAAGTATGGCATGAAAAAAGACATAGAATTGCACTGATGGTATTGCTCGGCTTCACCATCTGCCTGCACTCCATTGCATCCGATTGTTCCAATAAAATCCCAGTGAAACAGAGATGAGATATGTATCTGTAGCAGAGCTGGATCAAATCAAATCAGCTCCTCTCGCTGAACAGAAAGAGCAGTTCAAGTTCACGTTTGATACAAGAGCCTTCTCCCATGCAACACACAGGCTTCAGTTTCCCTCTGCATCTATTACTTTGTTGCCTTGGCAAATGTTAAGCATGCAGAGAATCCTCCAGACAAAATAAATAAGTGTAGGTCTGTGTTTTAAATAAATGCCTTTCTCCTACTGCTGCTTCTACACACAAATCCTGGAGAAAAAACCGCTCCGCTGCAACAGCTCTGACCACCCTCCATGACAGGTCAGCAGATGGTGTCTTTAAGTGATGAATCTGACAACTTTGGAGGGTCAGTTGACTGAAAATGAAATACTGGAAAGGGAAAATGTGCACTGTTTTTCAACTACAGTTTCCTAGTGCTATCCAACAATAGCATAAATGAGGATCCAGTGCTGGTCAAAGAAACTAATTTGCTAACGTGTGATTTGTGGGCCATTAATCTTGGTTGCCCATCCTCCAGTTTCAGCCTGAAAAACATTTTAGCTCAGCAGGTGATGTTGTCAGTGACAAATGAACAAGATTAAAATAAAGTGATATGGACAAAACAAACTGTCTCAAAATGAATCTTCCTGTATTAGGAAACTACTATGATTCTTGTGTTACTGGAAACAGTGCTAGCGGCTTTGTGAACTTAATCTAAGAGAATTAAGAAATAGTTTCCTGTGATAGTGAGCTTTAAAAACAAAAAGAGAGCCTTGTTTTTAAGGCTCTTCATAAAGAGAGCCTATTGAAGATAGCAGAAAAGAATCAGCTGTGGGAACACCAGACTGCAGAGGGGGACAGGCTATCCTAAGGGATGATGGTGGAAGGAGAAGTGGTAGGAGGCGACCAAGACAATGCTCCTGCTGGTACCCATATTGAGTTACTGAACACATGGCGGACTCTTTTGTGTTTACAGTTCACTTAATGGGTGTGTGCCCATCAATGCTTGAGGAGCAATTGTGCTTCTCCCAGACAGATACTCAAGAGTTTGTCGTCATCACTCCTTCTTGTGTTATTTAAGAACCAACTAGTGCTTTGGATCCTTCTCTACCCATACAAGATGTGTCACAGTGAAATTTTTAAATGCAGATGTCTGCGTATGTGTTTAATAAGTTTCAAAGTTTTATCAGAGCTATAGGAGCTTTGAAAACCAAAGGTTTTCAAAACTACAAGTTGATGTAAGATGGATTTGTACTTGAATAATGAAAAATATTAGAAGAAAATGCATGAGAATAATGAACTTTTTGTTCTATTCCCATGTAGTAGTTGTTGCATTAGGTAAATTTTAAGTTTAATTACATTAAACTTTTTAACTTGGGAGAAAAAGATACGTTGGCTTGTTTAGTGCTGGAGAAGGAAAGGTGAAGGAGGTTATAATGAATAAATAAGTAAATATCCAGGAGCAAAAGCAAATGTTGCACGAAAAGTTAGGACAACTTAAGCGCTACAATTCCTGGGGTGCTGGAGATGGTTGATGGTCCTGACATGAATATTAGTTTTCAGACAACCCAATGTCTTTGACAGATGACATCAAATCCACAGTGTGGCATCTAGTTATTTGACACCATCGTCCACCTTCCTAACATCTTCAGGTTTCTGGAATCAATGCAGGGCATACGTCGTATGAAGCCCAGTCTCAACTTCAGTTTCAGCTGAAGAAAATTCTTTGACGTCAGAATCTCAATGCCCAATTTCCCACAGGTACCATGCCTATCACCTCAGTTTCCAATTCCTCTTCTGATCCCGAAGGAGGAGGAGTTCCTCTCCAGTGGAAGAGTTCAGTCAGGCCTTTGTCAAGGATTGCTCTGTTCAGTGTCTTTATGCCACAAAACTGTGAAGTGTATTCAAAAATTCTTTTGAGAGTCAATAACATTGTTATGTCAGGATTAATGTTGAAAAATGCAAGTGTAGAAGAAACATGTCAGGAGGGGCTGGGAGGAACAGTTGTATGTCCAGGAGAGGGAAAGAAATATAAGTAAGAAAGAAGAGAAAGAGCACAGGAATGCCTTCTGAGACACTGAGTGCAGCGGCATAATTGAAGTAGCAAGGACTCACTTTTTAAAGCTGGCTCTGGGAATCCTCCTGGAAAAGGAAGATATCTCAAGCAGATAAGGAAGAATATTCTACAGGGGGCTGTCCAGTAGATCCAGAGGAGAATGATACAGCAAACCATTTGTAGGGTAGGAGACCAGACATTCCTTAACAGGTGTCTTAAGAATAAGAAAGGTAGCAAAAAATCCTCCAAATTACATTAAAAAAGACAAAATGGATAGGATTGGAAAACAAAACCAAATAACTCCTTTCATCTACAGACAGCTGCAATGTCCCTGAGAAGTGAAGCAAAGTAGGGAGAAGTTACACAGAAGCAGGAGGAGTGACCATGAACCTATGCAAGTGGAGAGGAGTTTGGGAGGACTTCTTTGGTGTCCAGCTCACTTGCCCAATGTCCTGCAGTTGACTGGCAATCAGTGCACATCATAATCTGTGGGCACAGCTGTCTCTTCATGTGCATGAACCACTTTGTTTCATGGGTGGCAGGTGAGAATATATTAGGACTTCCAGGGCATTCTCCTTTAGGTGCCACGTGGTGTCTCTCTGGTCAGAGATGCCATCCCCTGCTCAGGATCATACTTCGGAATGATATGGGTTGGTGACTTATATGTCTGATGCTAACAGGAACGGTCACTCAGCCTGGGGGTTCTTGGATATTCTGGGACAGAGTATATGTGAGGGATTGGAGCACTTATTCCCCTTCCCTGGAGGGGAATAAAATCATAGGGAACATTTAAAAAGGAACCTAATCTTATTACAGATGCAGAAAAAAAGATTGGTGCAAAGCAGAGGAGCAGAAAAATAAAAGAAGAAAATAATTATATACCTTCAAAGTTGCTGAGGAAAAAGTGGAGAGGTTAAATAAGTGCCAGAAGGAAGTGGAAATAAATCCTGATATCTACATAAACTTTTATTTGAATTTTAACACAGGCATTATCCCTTGGGACTATTTTTCATTATTTTTCATGGATGACTGCTGTGGTGATCTGTTGTTCTGGTGGAAGGGAGGAGAAACTGCTACTGTTCCTAAGCCTGATCTCTTTATATGATGTAAAATTGGCAGAATTACGTGAATCAGTACCCATACTGAGCTCCTGCACTCATGCAGTCAATGAAAATTTTGCAGTAGCTGTTGAAGATAAACCCAGATATGAAGCACAAAAAAGCAAAAGACTGTGATTTATTCTGTCTTGATTGCACCTCAGGCTTCAGTATTTAGTTTCTAATTAGATAAAAAGCAACTACCTGCAGCTTTGGGCCCTTCACTACAAAAAAAGACATTTAGGTGCTGGACTGTGTCCAGAGAAGAGCAACGGAGCTGGTGAGGGGTCTGGAGCACAAGTCTTGTGAGGAGAGGCTGAGGGAGCTGGGGGTGTTCAGCCTGGAGAAAAGGAGGCTGAGGGGAGACCTTCTCGCTCTCTACAACTCCCTGAAAGGAGGATGGAGCCAGGGGAGGTCGGTCTCTTCTCCCAAGGAACAGGCAATAGGACAAGAGGAAATGGCCTCAAGTTGCACCAGGGGAGGTTTAGGATGGATATTAGGAAAAAATTCTTCATCAAAAATGTTGTCAAACATTGGAAGAGACTTCCCAGGGCAGTGGTGGAGTCACCATCCCTGGAGGTGTTTAAAAGACGTGTAGATGTGGTGCTGAGGGACATGGTTTAGTAATGGTTTTGGCAGAGTTCGATTAATGGGTGGGCTTGATGATCTTAAAGGTCTCTTCCAACCAAAACAATTCTATGATTCTGTGATTCTATATATGAGGTCCATAACCTCTAGATCTAACCAGTAATAGAAGTGGCATTTTGTGACTGACAGTTAGTTTCTGACAGAGATGCTTCCAGAAATGAGTCCTAGAGTGAGAAGCTGAGGGGCAATGAAGGGTTTATAGGGAAGCTAGAAAAGAGAATGTTGCACTCCCTGAAAAATTCTGTGCAAATGGAGATGTCTGTCAGTATTGGTTGGAGCTCTCCTTCAGAGAGGGCTATTCCATAATCAAATCTTCCAAACATGGGAGAATGATGTTTCTTCTTGTGAGGAAATATTTGGCTGAGCAAAAGGTAGTTAAGTAAAGTAGCAGTCAAGTTCTTACGTATTTTCAGATCAAAAGCCTGTGGTGTCCTGTGGCTGGGAATGCTTGTAGGTAAATCTTAGCATGATGTGAAGACTTGCTGAGATTTTCTGTCATGCTACTGAGGCCTATTTTCTTCTCTGGGATGTGAATAGAAGAAGAAGTGTTGCAGCTGCACGTGACCGTGACCCGAAAGCTGCCCCAAGAGTTGCAGAGTTGTGAAGGATGAAGGATTTCAGCTTGCTGCCTGGAAAACCATGAAGAAAATTGGCAAAACTGGCAAAATTCCCAATCCATCTAAATACACTCTGGCCAAGTAGTTTGGGGGAAATCAGTCCCATCCATTAGCTGCGTGCATGTGGTCTTAGGACATCCAAGATGCTCCTTTCAGTCTATTCATCTAACAAAAATGCCAGTATGGGTTACCCAGTTCCTAACCACTCTGGCAGAGATATTTCTTCAGACACATCTTAGAGGTGACATCTACATGAAGCCTAACGTAGGCACCTGCGGTAACAGAGGACTGGTCAGTCCAAATTCCACACTGAATTTTAGCAGAGCCATATTACACTGCTGCAAGCAAACACACAAACTTCAAGATGTTCTCCAAATCCACAGAAACCATTCATCTCGCAAACACCTAATTATTTTTTTATTTTATTTTATTTTCATTCCCCGTCTGAACAGGATATTTTTACACTCACAGTTTCTGTAAGCAGGCGTACCAATATTAACAACTTTGAGCATGTCAAGCAAATATTTCTTGCTGCTGGGGAAACAGGATGCTCATCTCAAAACCAGCACAGATATTCCTTGTAAACTACCAATTAGGCAATAAGGCTCAACAGGGCATGCAGTTATCGTAGAGTAATCATAGCTGTGGAGATTTATATGGCATAGTAGAATTTAATGGCTAAGTATATGGGTGATATGAAATCAACTGAAAAAAAAAAAGGATAATATGCTTAGTTCCCAACATTTTTTTTTTTCCTGTGGAGTCACAATAAAATTAGATGGACGAGCGACAACATTAAGTTTTGAAATTTATAGTTTTCTTCTCTGGATATATGTGTTTAAATTCAAATTTTTTTGGCTGGATTCATGGAGTACCAGATTGTGGTACCTTTTACGGTAAGTCTGGTATTAGTCCTCAGCAGCAGAAAGCCTTTTGGAAAGCAGGCTCAATTCCCTCCCTGTCAGAGGATTGGAGCCAACGGCGCCACTGAAATAGCTGCTCGGTCTGGAATGAAAATCCTGAGCAGGGTATGAGACCTGCGTCCGCAACAAGCCATTCCTTCTTGGCAGAAACCCAAAGGGAAGGCAGGTGGCGGGAGCACTGCCTCCACTCCCACGATGTGAATCTCTCTGCAGAGGTCCAGGGGTTCAGTTGTGCCGTGTGAAAAGACAATGTACCGCACCTTGTTATTGGATTTGGTGAATTTAGCTCTTTTGATTTTCTTTTCACTTGAAACAAATGCTCATGTATTCTTTAACAGGCAGAGTCGGGGAGGGAAAATCCACAATAGTCCAACTGTAGTGAGATAGTTCAATGTCAAAGCACCGGGTATGCGAAATGTAAGGGTGTGGTGAAATGTGATAAGGGAAAGAGCTTTCTGTTTCCAGCTGCCAAAAAAACCAACATCCAGGGGAGGTATAAACGACTTTAATAACTGAAAAGTTCTTCCAATATATCCTGAGAAAACAGTCTGTTTAAAACAATGAAAATGCCTGAAAAGCCTAAGCAGCCTTGTTCCAAGAATAGAAAGACTTAGCTAAATGAAGGGGAAAAAATAAAATTAAATTAATCTACTATTCAGAGCTGAAATAAAGTATAAATGGTTGAGGTGTGATTATTATGAAGAAATATGTTGATGAGCTAGCAGGCTACTACCTGCTGACAGCTGCCTGGATCTGACAGCCCATCCATCCATTGTGTCTGCAGGAGGTGGAGGTGGCTCTCCTCTCCCTAAAGACAGATAGGGATGGAATTTCTTCTTCTGCAGAACACTTCAACTCCCCTGAGAAGGAAGAAGGAGGTGGCAGCACAAACAGGGCAGCTGAAATGCCACTACCAACCCACCAGGTTGGTTCCTTCCACCACAGTGACAAACAAAACAAAATTCCTGGTGTTTCAGCTGTTTGGGCGCAGTGCCTGGGATCACAGCCTGGGAGTCACCTTTTGGTAGGACATGGAGTCTGTGTCACCTCGCACACTGCCGCCAACATGCGTAAATGGCAATTAATTATGTTATGAACTACTTTGTAATGCCAAGATTTAAGACATCTTAAATGATGTCTGAAAGTTGTCTAATGAGACAGTGTTGGTCAAATCTACTCGTTAACCCCAATATTTTTCACTCTTCCATGTTTGGTAGACTACTGAAAACCCTGAATCACCCTGCCTGATGCCCGGTGAGTTGCAGTGCAGAGGTGGGAGTGTTGGGAGAGACTGCTGGAGAGCTGTGTCAGGACTGGGGTGGCCGTCTGATGACTGGGCACCATGGAGTTAGTGATGGTGGCTTCAGAAAGCAAAGCAGGAGTTTCACTGAGTTGTTTCAGAGCTCACAACCCACAGTCAACTTAGAGATAGTTTGATTTCCTTGACACTGAGTCAGAAATTAATTTTCAGGAAGCAAAAAAAAAAAAAAACAGAAAAAATATAGAAAACAAAGAAGGATTTCTCAATTTCAGACCTCACTTTGAAGTGGGTGACTCTAAACTCTCTTTTGGAATTATTCCATTTCGATTAAAATGCTAAACACTCATTAAAACCAACACAAAGCAGTGAAAAATCTCTCTTCAGTCTCCCAGTTAAAAGATTTATGTAGGAAGAAGGACATCATGGTTTCTTTTCCTGCTCTGCTGAACACTTGTTTATGTAAAGCATAAGAGTGTCATGGAAGATTGACAGTGTGCTTCTGTAACCCATCCTGGAGTCTTACCTGGCAGGTAACGAACTACTGGTGGAGCTCCAAGGCTTGAAAAAGCAATCTGCAGCTAGTCTGTTGAACTACAGTAAACAAAAAGATTACGGATTGCTCAGATCATGTGTTAATCTATGTCCAGCTGCATATGATTTCATGGTATGGCCGTGAAATGAAACATACAGTTCCACTCTGGTGAGACCCCTCCTGGAGTGCTGTGTCCAGCTTTGGAGTCCTCTTCACAAGGGCGTGGACCTGTTAGAGCTGGTCCAGAGGAGGCACGGAGACGCTGTGAGGGCTGGAGTCTCTCTGCTGTGAGGACAGGCTGAGAGAGTTGGGGGGGTTCAGCCTGGAGAAGAGAAGGCTCCGGTGAGACCTTAGAGCCCCTTCCAGTCCCTAAAGGGGCCCCAGGAAAGCTGGGGAAGGACTCTTGATCAGGGAGTGGAGCAATGTTACAAGAGGGACCGGTTTTAAACTGAAAGAGGGTAGATTTAAATGAGATCTCACCTGGAACCAAATGCTCTTTAAGCTCCCTTCCAACTCTAAGCATTCTATGATTCTCTTTATCCTGGGACTTCTTTCTGTGAGAATGCTCAGCACATCTACTGGCTCTTGTTACCATCCTGGTAAGAATAAGAAATGCCTGGGGTAAAGAGGGAGAGAGACTGACTGACAAAGGCACCTCCTAGAAGGTGGCTTCAACCCTCTGTAGGCAGTGGAAGGAGTTGAACACTGGTATTCTACATAAGCAAGGAAGGACTTCAAATTGCTGAAGAACAGGGACTGTTGACCAGTCTTGTGCTAGCAGGGTGTAACTTGAGTATCTAGCAGTACATTGATTTTGTTTTTTTGGTCATTGCCTGAAATAAAAATAAATTAAGATTTATGTAGAGAAAAGAATAAAAAAAAAAACCACACCGCTTCATTATTACCATATTTTTTCTTAATTTTCAGTTTGCCTCACTAGAAAATGAGTTATTCTCCTTGTCTAGGGGGACAATAGTTGTGATTACCACCCAAAATACTTTAAATGGACTTTACATGTCCATAAAGCTATCGTGACCTTTATTTTCCTTTTATTTTTTTTTCCAACGTAATTGCTTATTACCTTTTTGTGATACTACATTCCTTAGTTATTTTAAATATTTAAAACTACAGAGCTCTGTGAAAAGTGATTTGCCTACCAAGTTCTTATAAAATAATTAATTTTTGGTATAAATTTCTGTTGTCTTAAAATTTCCATCTCAGTTCACATTTGCAGGTGTCAAGTACTGACTTTAACATGAATTTCCAGCACAAGCTCTTTTTAAAAAAAGAACCAACAAAACAACTGTATGTTGTGATTTCTTAATTCCAAAAATAATCGTGGTAAAACATATTGCCCAGTAGCTAGTCATTTTTGTTTTCAATATGTATTTTCTTTGTGCATGAGAGACACATTTTCGATTGATCCTCTGCAGTTATTTGGTAACTTTTGCAATAAGTTTTTCCACCTCATTGTAAATTTACTATATGGTAAAAACCAAATTAAGCAGTATGAACATATTCATAACTGTTTTTCACTTGAAATATGCATTCCTTATAAAAGTTAAACTGCAAATTACAGTAGTTTGTTTTGTTTATAATTAACGCTTATGAACTATGAAACATATGGCAGAAATCATAGACCAAAATTGTAAAATCAGTTTCTGCCTTACAAACACAAGTAGATTTTACAGCAAATTGGTAAATAAAATACATTTTTATTGTGATTCAGTGTTACAGGTTTTACATTGTATAATGCATTCCTTTTTAATTAACTATGCAGTTATTGACTTATTTTATAAGTACTAGATTTACCTGACTAATAACAAGTAACAAATAAGAAAGATTTCTTCAGGGCAATATCTTTAATGTCAAACTCTCGGTTAACTGGACATAGATCCATAATCAATGGAGATGTGATAAATAAGGTTAGCAGAATCTAAGGAGCTATTCAGCTGACCAGCTCCTACACTTAAGAGTTTTTTGCCCAAAATGATGCAAGCAGGCTGCATTTATGTAAAAAAACCCTCCCATGTCATGTGTCTGCATCAGAGGAAGATGAGTCTCTTGAGTGTATTGACTACCAGGTCGATTCAGTCATCTAAACATAGTTTCTACTCCATCCAAGATGGCCTGGGGTATCTAAGATAGCTTCAGAAACCTGGGATTATGACACAAGTCCTACCAGAAACTGATACCTTTCTAGAATGGCAGATAGAGGACATGGAGAATACCCTAAGGAATCTCAGAAAGATACTTGTGTTTAGGCAGTTAAATCAAGCCTAACTCCAAGACCAGATTAGGGACACAGTTTATATGGGCGTGGCTAAATAGAATCATAGGACCATAGAATGATTAAGGTTAGAAGCAACTTTAAAGATCACCTGTTCCAAAACCCCTGCCATGGGCTGGGACACCTCCCTCCAGACCAGGTTGTTCGAAGACCCATCCAGCCTGGCCTTGAACCCCTCCAGGGATGGGGCAGCCACTGTAGGCGTCTTAATCTTGAACTGATTCCCAAACTAAGTGTTGTGAGTTATGACCTAGTGCTTCTCTTAGAAGGAGATGTTTTGGTCTTCATCCTACTCTCTGAGTCTTATTTTGCAATAGACTGAGTGAAGGAAATCACTGAAAAATGTACATCATCATTATCTCTGGTTACCTGTGGCCAACTGGACTGCAGAACTGAAATGGAAAAAAGCGAAGCAGTTTTAAAAAGCTAAGTAATGCCTGGCGGCTTGTGGAGTATGAAAATTCTAATATATGTGGAATATGCTTCAGTGGTTCACCACAATTTCCCTGAAAGAACGATGAACTCTGGGAACCAACCCAAAGACTGGATTATACTTGTGCATATGCTGGCTCTATTGCTACAAAGGATATAGTCAAGCATTCAGGAACAAAGCGTATTTACTTGAACTATACAGCGTTAGGCATTTATTATACATTCATTACGCTCTGCTAAATGTTTCTGTGTTTTTTTGAACGTCTTGTTTACATTTGAAGGAGCTGATATTGGGGGATTTGGTGCAAACTGCAATACAGATGCTGAAACCAAACTGGATCTGATAAACTGTTAACTGTGTGGCTGCAAATTGCAAAGTGATAGCCATTGGTATCATGTGTGTGTGTAATATATATATATCTACACTCACATACATAAATAAAATCTACCTAAAAGACCAGGACAATCGCAGGACTGAAGATGGTTGTGTCTGATATTTTTTCCCACCAAATACATTAAACTATCCATCTTTGTGCAGTAATTTTGGACTCAATTCAGAAGCAGATATAGGGCTTTGCAAAAGCAGGGGACTTATGATAAATACAAAAATATTTCTATAACCACTGATAATCAGAGGACCCAGGCTGTGTTCATGACTTTGACTCCATAAAAACAGTGATCTGTTTCTTATTCTTCAGGGGTTTTTTGCTCATAATGCTGTTGATGAGACGAGCATAGCTCTCAAATCCGCACAGCCCATACAATGCAGAAGCTGGAGTCCGACGCAGACTTTTATCATAGATTTACTATGGAGCATGGCTCACATTTAGAAACTACAGATTCAGTTCATTAATGTTCGACGGAGTAGAATGCTGATTGCAGGTATGGATTTAAATTTGGATTACCTACGTGGGATGAAAGAATAATGCATGCTCTGGCAAGAGAAACTACTGATATTAATGTGGGTGCAACTGTGCAAAGATAGCAAATACAAGGGAAAGAGTGGAACTAATTTGAGCAGCAATGAAGTTCTTTGTGTAGAAATGGCAGTTACCAATATGCGCATTTCTCAGATAAATACACTGCATGCTGCTCTTTGCAACTGCTAATGGTGCATTTAATTCTGTTTTTACTACTGTGACGTTTGAGTCTGGGAGTAGTATTGTTCACTTAAATGGTGGTACTTCTTACCTTTACCGTTTTTTCTTATTGTAACAAGTGCGCGAATATTAGCATTTAAGATAAAACCTTTCTACCAGGGGCATCAGCAAAAAGGGAGAAGGCAGATAAATGAAAGACACCTTTGGGCAATTAAATAAGCTGGCACAAGATCTCATGCATACATATTCTTCAAAAAACCTAAGAAAATTGTATTTCCTTAGTCAGTAGAACTTCAACACAACTCTATCTCTCTCTGTCTATTCCCACTTTCCCTTTCCATAGTATGTATGCATAGAGCAAGGCTTTGCATGAAGCAGGACATTTTTCAGGTAAAAGGAACTTGGGAATGGAGTTTATATGTATAAACATCAAGTGGGAATTCTTGCTGTTAGAAGTAGCCTAATCCAGCAGGCTTCAGGCTGCCTGTGAATTTCCTCCTGTCCCAGCCTTCTGAGTGTGATACTGCTACAGCTTTGTGTTTCCAGGTCCAGGTTCAGTGGGGCCGAGCATGTTTTCCCAGTAGGCAAGTGTCGGTGTACATTTTCCCACCCTTCCTCCTCCTGGATCTGCCCTGATCCTCTCCTTGCCTTTGGTCCTTCCCATAAACACATCGTAATTAGTTTTATGCAGTGAGCAGCTGTTCTTCTGCTGCATCCCATAACAAGCAGATTAGGTATTAGGAAGAAATTCTTTGCTGTAAGGGTTGATGAGGCACTGGCCCAGGTGGCCCAGAGAAGTTGTGGCTGCCCCGTACCTGGTGTTCAAGGCCAGGTTGGATAGGTCTCTGAGCAACCTGGTCTGGTGGGAGGTGTCCCTGCTCAGGGCGGGGGGCTGGAACTGGATGATCTTCAAGGTTCCTTCCAACCCAAACCGTTCTATGATTCTGTAAGTCCTACGCTTCTCTAGGCAATCACTCCCTCTAACTTGCATGGCTTTCATGGGAGACTGTTTCTTTCACCGACTTCTCAGCGTTCTCAGGTTTCCCATCAGGGATGATGGTCAAATCATTCTCCTTCGATAGCTTTAGGAGAGCCAATTCAGTGGGTGCCATTTTCGCTGGTGATGTTACTACAGTTCTTACACCAATCTTTGTATTTATTTGGATTAACCTTTAATCACACTATCTAATACTTTTATAGCTACGTACAACATGTCAATGCAATTGCCTTTCTCTCTTGTGTTCTACTGTTTTTCCATCTAAATCAGAGTCTGCATGCCAAGTAACTGCAGGGAATATATTTGTGCCTGTCAGCCTCAAGGTCCAAAGTTGCAAAGTTGCTACCTAACTCTCTTTCATGGGCATTTGATCACTTAAATGAGGTTAAGGTTTCAGCTTTACTAAGACTCGAAGATCGTAAGACCTCTGTGGACACAGCTGAACTCCACTGTCCTCAGCTCTGCTTCTCAGTCAGTGATATTCTCACAGGGATGAATAGAAGGGAGAATTTAAGGTAAATTAAAGCTCTCACTGCTGAGAAATAAACTGTTAGCCTGAAGAGCTGTAGTTCAAGAGGCTACTGCATCCCAAAGTCACATTTCAGATATGATGACGGTGACATACCAGGTGCCAGCTGAGGAAGTGTGCAAAAGTGACTGATTTATAAAAATCAGATTTTCTGTGGAAACATTTTTCTTTGTTAAAAAGGAGTCAAAGGAGTTATTTTCCTCCTGGAGCATCTGGCCATGGGGCTTACATCGTAGCAGACCTTCCAAAAATGTGCAGAACATGATGAATTCCAGATTATATGGCCTTATGCGTAGCAAACCATTTTTCCTTGTTGGCTCAAGTATGCATTATTTTCCTCTTGCATAAAAAAGATTGTTAGCTTTTAAGCTCTCTTCTGCAAACAATGTTTGGGAAATATCACTCACTTTTATTTAATTCTCAGAATTTTAATAAGGCATACTGAGCATTAATATTTAAACTCACTTATAAAATTATTTTTTCCATGGTAGTATTTGTTCAGTTTTATGACTTACTGAAGTGCAATGCATTCACATTTCAGGGGTCTAAGAAGAATTAGGAACTCTTGTCTGACACTGCAAATAGAGTTCTTTCAAACTCATATTCAGTAGCAAAAGAGCCTCATATGATGCCAAAGAAAGAAAACAGACCAGAGCTTAGCTGAGAAGGCGGCATGAAGAAAAACCTTGGAACGCACTCAAAAATTATTATTATTTGGTAGCACTGGCTTCAGACATTCAAATTGCCATTCTATTGACGTAAGTGATTGCCATTAAAAGACAAGCTAAATAATTTTCTATATTGCTTTGGGTAATCAATATTGCATTGCTTAAAGGCACATTCATTTCCTTACAGGTACATGATGATGTTACATTCCCAAGAGCCATATTGTGATATCTATTCTCAAAAAGACCTCAATGAAATTACTGAAATGATATCCTGTCAATATATGTAGGGGTTTCAGAAACTGATAGGAGAAAAGAATTTATTTCCTGATATTTCTGACTGCGTGGAGTTGTAGTTCTGAAGTTTACATGATCCTGTGGCTGTTCTTCTGTTCCCAGACATTGAGGAAAGTACCTCAGATATCACTCCCAAAGCTAACTAAGCCCAGAATCAGTTGTTACCCACCTGCCATCTCTCCATAAATTTCTAAATGTACTTCAAGAAGTACTGCTTCGCAGATTATCTGTACCAAGGCATTTGTTCCTTTTAGGAACAAATATTAGGAAATATAGCCCACTCATTAGGTTAGAAAGGGACTCAGTATGGGTCCCTTTCTGACCATCCTTGTCATTACTGCATGGTAAAATAATTGTCACTATCATTGCTGGTAGAATAAAAAGAACCAGAGTTACTTCAGTGTCTATCAAAATTACTAATCTGTATCATCATAAACACACTATGTTGTGATTTTGCCATGTTAGCATATTACCCACGACTGAGGAAAATGGTCTTAACAACTAATTCACAGTAGTAGAGGAGCTACTAACTTCCTGGAGTTCCCAGTTTCTGCACTGCAGAAGGTCTGGCAGCAGGAATATAAGTAGTGCTTACTATAACATTCCTGCCACTCCAACCACAAGTATTTACTGACTAAATCTTTTTTCAAAAAATATGATGGTCAAGTTTTTGCCAGAAAATCAGAAAAGCATCCTGTAATGGTGGTTCTGCAGATTAATTTGAAATCCTTTGCATTTAGTCATTTCTGTCATTTGTGTGAGACTTGCCAAATGTCTTTTCTCATGCTGGTTCCTATGGGATACTGCAGCACTTGGCATTGCGCTTGATATTGAAGGAAATTTGTTGCTGTTGCAGGTTTCTTCCTGATTTGTGATTTCACAAAGGTGGATGTTTCTTCATTTTCTCCTCACTTTTTCCCCATTTATTTCTTGCTTTATATATTTCCCTCTTGCTACATTCCCCTTCACCTCTTTTTTAAATCTTTAAATCTAGTCTACAGGCTGAAAGACTTAAACCAGCCATTTTGCCATAAACTACAAAAAACCCCACCATAATATCTGAATAACCACAACGAAAATGGTAATGTTAGATAGTCTTCAGTCACCTGGAAGCTAAAATACATGTTTCATTCTCTTATAAGGTACTGCAGAGGACAGTAAGATCAAATATTCATGTTCATGCCTCTTAGTAATTTGTTCCATGCAAATACATGTAAGCACAGGGCTGGATAATCTTGAAAATAAAGTCTAACTGAAGCAAAGTTGCTCCCTGGCTTAAAATTTCACATACACATAAGAAAACTAAATTAAAATCACTAGAGAATTTCAGAGTGACAAAAGACTGAATGCCAGAAGGAAATGAACCTATCTACTTCAAACAAAATGAAAAGTTTAAATCAATGCAAGAGGAATCGGTGGATTATGTCAGTTATTTATGAGATGGATGGAATTCATCAGTGAGAGAGATAGCATCAGGGAATGTAATGAGGTAACCAGAAAACTGGAAAATTAGCCAATCATCCCACAAACATTGAAAATTAGTCATCACCATAAAGCCAGCAAAATCATGTATGGGATTAACAGCAGGCATGAGCGGAAAGGTTAACAAGTCTGTGAGAGATAAAAGTCAATGCTTTCCTGATTTTTCTTTTCTCTGCTTCTTCTCTGCCATTGAACTGCAAATGCCCAGAAATATGACTCATCCAAAATACATCAGATTTAAAAGATATGTCTGGGTTGGTTTTGTACCATGTGCATAGTGGATTTAACTGCATCCACACCGCAGATTTGATATGTCTGTTCCCAGTTGTTATTTGTCCAGAATTTCTAGATATCTTCTGCTATATCAGACACCAATCAGGATGCAGGAGGTCAAAAAATCGTAAGTGAACAGACAAAGTAGCCAAGTAATTTCCAGCCAGGAAAAGAGGACAAGCCTTGGAAAAAACAGAACATCCACTGCTTCCTCTGTGCTATAAAACAGGTTTCGAGTGAACTAATACTTGCGCTCGTTTTTCACATCTCCCTCTCTTACTTGGTACTTATTTTTTTTCTAACTGCTAAAGGTTAGAAAAGGGGGCCAGAGGTCCCTTCCAATCCCTTACCATTCTGTTATTCTGTGATGAACCTGTGATTCTGTGATTCTGTGACTTATTAATATCCGAGGAACAGGGAGCTGGACTTAGAACTTTCCAAAGATAAAGTAGAACTTTTCAGCTTTCAGCTATTGCTTGAAATTTATCTCAAGTTAACAATAAACAAAGGGCATTACCATTTGGTCGTCTCCAGTGAATGAAGCCAGTGATGTCAATATGTTGCACACCTCTGTGATTCTGTTGCAATAATCTCACACAACTGTTCACTAAATGGCACTCTTGACAAATTGCTAGGTACACAAAGAATTGATAGATGTGTATCTCAACAACATGTCTTTTTCCTTTGACAGATGACAAGATTTGCTCGTTTGGGATCTTCTGAGAGTTATAAATTGACAAATAAAAATGAAAATTCAAAGAAATGCACAGAGAACTAACTGTCTCTGTTACTTACTTTATAATCTTTATTAAGCATCTGAGTTCAGCTCATTTCTGTAAGCATGGCCAGGGACAGAAACAGCTGTATTTCAGCAGCACAACTATTGATCTGTGCTATTCATAAAGACAGGTGTTTTTCCATTTTTTCACACATAATATACAGGGTGAACATACTTAGATCTTGTTTGAAGCTTATTTCATGCTCTCCAGCCCTTCTTACTCTTATTTCTGCCTTTACCTTCACTTCTTTCTGTCAATAATATGATATCTAAGTACAACTTATCTCCATTATAAACTCTTCTCTCTGAACATCTCAGTCCTCTGAATTTCTTACTCTTTCTGAGACGATGTGATGTTGACTCTCAAAGAGTGTAATAAAAGGTGTCACCTTACTGAATCTGCAGTGAGCAGCACAAAGCTGAATGAACACCACAGAATCACAGAATCATAGAATGGTTTCGGTTGGAAGGAACCTTGAAGATTATCCAGTTCCAGTCCCCTGCCCTAGGCAGGGACACCTCCCACCAGACCAGGTTGCTCAAAGCCCCATCCAACCTGGCCTTGAACCCCTCCAGGGATGGGGC
>JAOXNO010000033.1:77352337-77370541 GCA_028565335.1 Limnodromus scolopaceus | reverse complement strand
TCTCCCCGGAGCCTTCTCTTCTCCAGGCTGAACCCCCCCAACTCTCTCAGCCTGTCCTCACAGCAGAGGGGCTCCAGAACTCTGAGCATCTTCGTGGTCTCTTCTGGACTCGCTCCAGAGGACTATCTCGTCTGCTTATCTAAAAAAAGCTGTAATCAATGACAGTGATTTAGGCAGGGGAGTAGCATGAAAATGTGCCGATTTCTTAAGCAGCCCCAGCAAGCCACCCATTCCTTCTCTTGGCCAACAGTTTGCTCTGGTTCTTGAACATGCTCACCTGGCCGTGTGCTCCCAACAGGTGCTGATAAATATTTACGTGAGGCTGTTGGTGAGGTCTGCTGCTCTGTTTTGTGTTCAGGTTTGTTCACTTTGGTTTGATTTTCATGAGCTGGGCACATAGGGAACAGGACAGGTCCATAAAGCGTGTTGTTGGTGCCAGGTCTCACCATTTGTCCAAGTCCTCTGGGCAGCAAGGACTAAGCTAGCACTGGAAATACTCATCAGGCAGTATAGTGAGAGAGAAAAAGACTGTGCGATACCAACCTCTGACGAATATCATTGATTATTTTTGTACTAACCGAAGGAACAATGCTAATTAGCCCTTCTCTTATCCATGTCTTTTCTTGGTCAGACAAAGCATATTTCATGTGGGAGCTGGAGTGAGTGGAAAAGAAAAAAGGTCCACCAGAATTTATGGAGAAAGGCCTCAAACGTGAAGAAGGATATCTGAAATGGACTTTCCTTGTCACTGAAGACACGTTGTAGATTGTTAGCCTACCACTTCTTTCCTTCCACAAGCACAGGAAAATGATTTTTTTAATATGTGAAGAAAGAGAGATTTCTTTGAGATTCAGATTAATAATTTACTTCTAATCTTATCAAATAATTAAGTTAAGAATGAATGTCTCACTTTTTAAGTTAAAATCTTGAGATTTATGGAAAGTAAAGCACAATTCAATGTTTAAGAAATATATCATTAAAAGGCAATTTGGTTGGTTTTATAATCTCTTCAATCTTAAAATAGAGGATTTCAGCTATTGAATGACTCTCGAACCAGTGGAAAAAAACTTGAAGGGATTCTGAGATTTTGATAGATCATTTAGAAAGTTCATTGTTTCAGGCTTTTATAACTTTAAAACTTCTGAGGGGATTGTAGTGGTTTTTTGTTGTTCTTGGTGTTTTGGCTTAGCAGAAACAAAAAAAGGGCATTTTCTTAATTGCTTCAAAACTGAGAAACTGCTTCTCTCCTCCCAGTTGTCTCCTCCCAATGCTCTCCTTTACTGAGCAGTCCTTATTTCACCTCTCTTTGCATTTGGTGTTTTGGAAAATACATATTCATTATGGAGTAACATTACAAGATTTCAGAAACTCTGCATCTCCAGCAGAATTATGTCGCTTGCTAATTGTGAGCTTGCCTGCAGATAGGCCACTGGCCCAGCAGTTCATGAACTGGTCCATTAACGTTCAAGTACATCCCAAAGTTTTGACATTTAACCCCTGAGACCATGAAAAGTTTAGACGCATGTGTACCATTAATCTTCAATGAGGACTCATGCTTAGTGTTTCCAACAATTTTCCTATAAAATGCTTTCATTTAACTACTATGCTGTAGTATATTATACTTTTGATATTATACAGCAAGTTCCTTCATTCAACATCATAAAGGACATCAAAGTTAATTCATGTTGTCACAGGCAAAAGCATATAGACAAAAATACAGGTCGCTGTCTTTCATTGCGTATTTCTGAGGGACCATTGGGATATGGATCCAAATTTTGCTGTTCAAGTTTCATTTTTGTTTACACAGAGACAGCATCAAGCTGAGTACTTAAACCACAAGAACATTACAGCTCTGCAGGGCTACTGCAAAGGTTGATTTTTTTCTCTCTTGGGTCTCCTTAATCCCATTCTTGAGTATAAATGCTTCCATAATCCCTTACTTTTGAGCAAAGATGTCATTATTTCAGTAATCCTCATTCTGAGTGGACACTGCTGCATAAACAAAATTCCTTTAACCTGGCTACCAAGAGATATTAGTGCCCAGCCATTGCCTCTGTTCTTCCATGGTCTTTATTTCCCAAAGTGTCAAGAACTAAAAGACTTCTGAGAATCATCTGGGTTGTTTTTTCTTTTCCCCAGTTTTTATTTATGAGCAGACACTGAAATACACAAGGAATTATAGCTTTGAAGAAAGATTTTTTATTCATGCAGAAAGGGCCTTGAAAAAAGTACAATTGCAGAAGATGACAAAGAATAAAGCTTAGTTCTTAAAAGTGCCACATCTTTCTAAGACTCTCGTTTTCAACTGCTGTTGTGGGTTTTTGAATCAATATACAATTTTTAAACTTGCTTTTAGCTGAAAGCTATTTAAAAGGTCTTCTTTTCAATCAGCATCCCACAAAGGTAGAAGTGTTTATTCTTAACTTGCATTGTTATATTTTAAGAACAGAAGCCCGATTTTAAAACTTCAGTGAAAGACAAACTCTTGCCTTTTGGCACTTGTACAATAGGTGCTTATAGATAACTCTGAAGATGGACTTTTTAATGTTAAAACATGAAATTGCCTGTCCTGAGACAGAGAAAAAGCCATTCTGTATGATTGTCACTACATCACTTGGATACTAGCAAAACTCTATTATTTTTTGTTCTTGGAGAACCAAGACCCCTTTTTTTCCAACTAGGTTTTAATTTTGTCTACTATGCCAAAAAACATTAACATTAAACTAATATTCTATTTTTGGGAGCTCTCATTTCTGAGAAAGTTACATTTCAATGCTTCTTGCCAAGATGTTTGCTAATTAAAACTGGAAAATTATTTTGTTTCTTTGTATGTTTTCTATCACTGGGTGAGGAAATACAGGTAAATGAAACAATGACAACTCAAGGTGAGAAAGCTACTATGTTTGTTTCGAGTATGTCATCACCGTGATGTCTTCCTAGCTTCTCTCAAATGTTCTCATCTGATTCTTTATCTTTTTCTTAAAAGAGATGTCATTCTGTGATGTCATTCATACTTCAGTTCTGTTTCTTGTTTTCTTTAGTCAAATGGACTAATCACCTTTCCATTCTTAGAAGATAAACATTTGTACATAAAAGCTTTGAACAATGCTTTAAGCTGATGCAACTTAAAGATCATGTTCTACTGAAATAACATGTGTCATGCTCAGTACTTAAATGTGTGATTTCATAATAGTTTTACGATATAAAGTAATATTTTATGGGATTTTTCTGTAACTAAGGTGCTGTTACTCTGAATTTTATTACTAATAAGCAGTCAGTAAACCATCCTGAAAGAATAATGCAAAAATCCTGTCCTTTAATTCTACTATTGCAGATCATGCACAACAGTTGCCTGGAGTACCCCATTAAATATCCATTTAATAAATGTTGCCTTTCATCTTTCAAAGACTTGAAAGTGCTTCATTAGGGCAAACTAATCCGTGTGCAGCACCACGATGTTTTACCAGTAGGAAGTGGGAGGGACGGATTTCAGGACTGGCAGATCCTTAGGAAGGAGTCTGAAACTTTGGGCAAATAAGAACCGCTCTCTTTTACAGGGTTTTCAGAAGAGAACAGATGGTCTGCTCTTGGATGCGCCCAGCTCAGGGAGTGCTGTGAAAATAACATGTACTCTAAATGGGATGCTAGTTAACAGGGATGTAAACAGAAAAATCAGTAGGAAGGTAAGGTGCCAGTAAAATACTGTATTTCACTGAATACTGCTCCTTACAGCAAACTTGTACCACTAGATTTATTTACTGCGCTGCCTTTTTATGTTTAGCAACACTTCATTCCACCGCGTGGGTAAGTTTGTACTGCCATTATGCTATCAAACAACATATTAGTGCTCGACCGAAGCTCTTAAAGTGTAGCGCTGCTGCAAGATGCACAGCTTTCCGGTGATGAGTTTTATAAAGCAGCCTTACAAACCTCCGTGTGAGCATTTTGTCTTTGCACCTTGAGTATTAGACTAAAGAGATTTGATGCTTTGTGTCTTGTTATGTCTGATTCTGTCACAGCATGGCTTTGGGTGGCTCAAAGTGATATGATGTGATGTGAGCTGCAATGCATCAAAGAGACTTAAAGTTTTTTCTGCATTCTGAATAACAACGGAAACTTTTGCTACAAGGCTAATGTTATGTAAAGTTACATATGTAATACAAAAGTGTTTGTAGAGGAACTGCAGTGCCTAGATATGGGCAGGATGAAGCAGATGCAGGGGAAAGGGGAGAAATCTGTGCCACTTCTTTGATACATACAGCAATTTAGAAGGAAGATATAAGATAATGAGCATCTAGCATCTCTAGCAAATCCCAGTGTATGAGAGATGGAGCTGCTTCTAAAAGTACCTTGTTGAGAGTTTACAAGTTAACAGGAAAAGAAAGATTACAAAGTGAGTTTTGGATTTTTAGCTGTGAAAGCTACAAGCTTGTAAACTGGTTCAGTGGAAAGTAGGCGTTTGTACCCAAGAGGAATAAATCTCTGTGTCTGTGTTTGTGTGAGAGAGAGAGAAATGGGAGTAGGGGGAGACGGAAAGATGTGTGGTGAGACAGGAGTGAGTCAGACATCCATGATTTCAAGGTGTCCTGCACGAGAGGCATACTTATATACCTTAATACTGCACATTTAATGTACCTGCTAAATGTAGATACCAGGTGTTACAGGCAACTTGTTGAGACGACTCATTGATAGACATCTTGCTTCCTAAAACAACTTTAGATGCTTGAATTAGAAGATGTCTTCCAGACTTTGTTTCCCTTTTTTGTTTCTCTTTTCCATTTCCCCATCTCTGAAATAAACACAATAATACCTTACAACCTCACAGAGATGTGAGGAAATGAACATTTGAAAGAAATCCAAGCACCTCAGAAATTAAAGCCATATGGGTAACAAGATATGTCCATCGTGCAAATTGTATTTTAAACATCAAAAGGCAGCAGCTTTGTAAATCTTACACACAGATTAGGAGGCTTATTTGGAAATCTTTGTTATGAAAATGTGGCTTGTTGTGGAATACATTAAGAACTGATGATGGCTGCTACCAGGAAAATCTTTGATCCAAAATCAATCCCAGGCTTCATAAATGCCATCAGGTGTTCCAGATACCGTGTTTTGGACATGGCGTAAGTATCAGTTAGAACAGAGAAGGAATCAGCTCACAGTTTGGGCATTTGACCAGTCGGCAGTCACTAGGAAGACATGCCTATTGAAAAGGACATATGGTAGAGATGAAAGCAGAAGGTCTAGGGAAGGAGTCATGATTAAGTCCTGAGAAGAGGCACTGAAATGTAACAGAAATAAAGTAATATTTTTGGGATGTTGTGAAGTAGACCTACATATCTTTTTGCTTCTACTAAACAGAATAAATGACCCTACTGTATATTTTTGTCATAAATTGAGGCAGTAGTAAACTTGACATAAATTACTCATTTCTCCTAATAGCAACAATTCTGCCCAAGGGAAGACACTCACCTTTGGCAACTCTCTAAGTGCACAAATGTAACAATATTTTACTAGATTATATTATTCCCATTTTAGATTACAGAACACAACAAACGACAACTAATTAAAAACATTTAGTGAGTGTTATCTTCCTACAAGTCTGAAGAGGGGAAGAAATGATGGCATTTGATTGTGAAGCGCATATACAAAGCGACATCTTATTTTCATACTTTCCGAAAAATCTTTGGTCACCTCTTGCTAATTTTTCCACACCAGGCAAAATCTTTATCCCTAATTGTAAATTGGATGGAAGGTAACACCTGTCAGCACACAAGCCAGGAACACTGAAAAGGTTTTCTTACACAGTAATTAGAACTTTAAATGAAAGATGGGACAAAATACGTTATGTATCTGTACCACAGCAATTAGAACTTTACATGGAAGATGGGACAAAGACTTTATGAGTTATATATCAGGAGAGGATGAAATTTACCATTGTTGTTTCTAGATAAAGAAGTTAATATGGTCTTCTCCATCCTGGTGGTGGAAAGTTTACCAGTTGTTTTCCACCTTTCATGTTTCTTTCTGCAGGGGTAATACGAAAGGAGATTCCAACCCTGTAATATCACAGTTTTCTGCAAATTTTTTTTAACTGGTCTTATTGGTAGACAAGGTGGAGGGAAAGGAAAATGAGGGTCACTTGAAAGTGGTATTGAAATATGTGGTTTACACCGGCTTTGCTGAACCCAGCTTTTAACCATGCCTTAGTTTTCTCACTGTTTATGTTAAAATCAGCTGTGCTCTCTCTGTTTATTGCAGAATCAGACCTACTACTACCTGTAACTCTCCAAACAATAAAAAAGTGGATATAGCTTCTATAATCAGATGGTAGAGAATATTGTTCCCTTTCCATTTTATACTGTCACTGTCATGGGCATGGTTTGAGTACCTCAAAATAGAGTAGAATAGAGGCAATACTCCCTGAGTATTGAAATGAAAATGAGATATCTTTTCTGAGACAGAAAATATCCTGATAAACCTTAGTGCCACTATTGTAAGGCGAGTTCAGAAACTAATACATCTTCCTTAGATGGGTGGAGTAATATGGTTGCTCAGAACATATTATCATTCATCAGAGAAGGGAAATAAAGGAAAAAGCTGGACATGCAACCAAAGAAAAATGCAATCTTTGAGTGAGACATAACATATGATGATACCGGGATCCATGTGCTTCTTTTCCTTGATCTTCTGTATCATCACAAAACCTGACTAAGGTGAAGAATTCAGAGAAATGGTCTGTCATTTGTGCTGTTACAGGGAACACAATTGCAGAAATGCAGTAGTCACCAAGAAGACAGAAGTTATAAACCTGAGCCTACTCAGAGGAATAAGAACACATGTGCTGTCTTTCACAATGAAAACCAGCTATTTGAAACTTCGGAAGGAATGTTTTATGGTGGTAAGGAAGTAAAATGGTGATTTATATTCTAGCACACAGGAATGACAAAGTTGACTGCTGACACTTGTGTATCCTATGGAGTAGCAGCTGCACGTGCAACATACATCAATTTACTTTTGTTTTGACATTTGGGCACTCGTTTTCTATAGTTTGAACTGAGTGAACCATTTGTGGCCTAGTATGGAACTGAACCTCAGGAAAACAAATATAATGATATATGGAACTTGTTATCTTCAGTATTTTTGTTCTCATTCTCCCAGCCCTTCAGATATGAAGCATATCCACTATTTACACTCATTATTTCAGTCCAGTAAAGGCTTTTGAGTGTCAGGTTGATGAATTAGCCTTCTTTTTTTTTTTTTTTTGTTTTTCTATTCAATGTTTCTCTACGTCACTCTTTTTCTGGTCAGTTCCTACTTCACTACCCAAGATAGAAGTTATTCTTAAAGTATGTTGTTCTAAAATCCTTTTCAACCTGACATTTTTAAAGCATCCCTTAAATGTGTCCAGTGTGATACTCGATACATTTTCAATATACTTAATAAATATCAGCTGGCAGGTTCACACGACACTTTTTTGTGATTCAAGTATGAATGAATAAGTAACTCACAGGATTATAAATTATAAACGGAGAAAAATGTGAAACCAATACAAATATGGCCATGCTACAGATATGCTTATTTTCAATTCCCATCTCTTTTTGCAGTCTGATTAATTCTTTTGAATTCTTCCATCTATTATCTTCTCTAATGTGTTTTCCTTCCTGATATAAATTTTTTTTGTTCTTTATTTCGGCAACATTAGACCAATCACTGCTCAAGGCAGCAGAAATGTCACTGACAGAAGCGAAGGCAGAACTGAACCTTTGGATTCACAGAAAATCCACGTTATGCTTGTATTTCTCTATACTGTTAAGAGGGCCAGACATTCCTATCAAAAGGACTTACTGTTCTGGTTATTGTATATGTAAACAAAGACAAGACATGACATTTCACTGCAGGTACAGTACTGAGCTGAAGTCAATTTAAGGAGCAACAGCAGGTATATGTTTCCCACAGTATCGAGGCAAACAGAAAAAGCCGTCTTTCATCAGGCTTTTTCTCGACTACTTCATGTTCATTTTCACCATCATCAGTACATCATTTATGGCCGCCATTCGGCAGTGAGCTCCCAGAGTTATTTTATATGCACTGCATTTATGTTTGCCATGACTTTTATTTAAGGACATTCCTAAGAACATTTTTATAAACTCCGTACAGGTCATTATTCATCTTTGTTATAGGAATGGTTTACTAGTTACTTGGCAGCCTATATGTGATTTATCAGATGAGGGCTTTGATGCCTCAAGCACCTGTTTTTCAAACTTGTCTGAAGTGGAAGTGATCTTGAGGCTGTGATATATATTGATTTGATTATTGTTTTGTAAATATTTTCTTGCTTAATATAGAGAGAAGAGTATGCCCCTCCTGCAGTGTAACTACTTGTGGGAAAGCGTTTGTTCTAGTCATCAAATAGGATACATAAATCAGTATTATTGAATACAAAATCTATGGCTTGATTTGTAAAAAAATAGGCTTGAGGCTTTCTTTTCAAGCTGAGTGTTTGGAGACTGAATGGATTTTTATTTCTTTTAATTTTTCAGACTATTTTTTATCTCTGAAAATCCTGATTTTTTTGCAAATTTGCGTTCCTTTCTTCATTGTTTGTAACAGCAGCACTGGGAGTTTTTGCTGATAAAATGACAGTTATTAACAGGATATATGCTGTGCGCTAGATATTATTGTTGCTGTAGTGCAGACTTCAAGTGAATTGAAGTATGTGTATCTCTTTGTCTATTTTTCCTTTACTTCCCCGTCTTTAAATAATCTTAATGCTGGAAAATAATGATAATTAAGATGATTGCAACATGCTAATACAAGATAATGCCCTGTCTCATACATCTAAATAGTGAGGTCTTTTTCATTATTTTTCTAGTCCCTTCCTTCTCCCACCTCTCTTTTTCCTTCTGTGCTAGGATATCTCACTTCCCATGGTTTTGGAAACATGGATCCAGTTCTGCATGGATTTTAGGTAGTTTTTCATAGAGACATATTCTCACTGCTCAGCCTTTTACATCAGGTTATTATTCTAAGATCTTCTTTCAACTTACAGTTCTTTCATGCAAAAATTCTAATTTTTTGTAATTTGTGCTTTGGGGTTTTTTTATTTGTTTGTTTGGTTGGTTTTGTTTGTTTTTCCTTCAGAGTCTCAGAACATTCTTTAGTGGATAGGCTCCATAAAATTTAAAAAATATCTTTCACTTTTCATGTGGTCTTGTATAGCACAGAAACATTAAAATTATTCCACTGATTAATTCATTATACTTTTCTTCCCTAAAATTTTCAAATTATTAGAGCACACTGTGTTTTCTTCCTTGGTTGGTAGCTAAAAGAAGACTTCTTGTGGTTAAAGTAGGGTAAATCACATTATACTGCTTATTGTATAGACTTGACCTTTGGATCAGAATTCTGCCTCGAAAATCTTGCAGAGCTCAGTTTTCCAAACCAAGTCTTAATCTTAGGGAAATAATCAGGTTTGTGCTCGTCTGTCTGCTACGTGGGCATCTCAAGTTGTTGTATAATATGCAGTGGCTCATAAAATTTTAGTACATCTCATTTCCTTCCATTTTCAGTTTACCTGTTGCTGGGTAGTTAATACTTTCCCTAGGTCATCTCAACTTTTCTCTATCTAAACAAAAAGGCTTTTGTCCATCTCACTGTGTCGGCTTAGTGCTCTTAAAATGAGATCCACTCTTTTATTTTTTAGAAAACCTTCAGTGAAAGCTCATCTTTGAAATTAATAGTGACGAGGTATTGATACTTCCTGAAATATGAGCAAGCCTAGATGAAGGAGGGATCAATTTACTATATTTCATGACCCATCCCATTTGTGGTTCTTTTGTTGGATCAGGAGGTGATCTCAGAGGGTGCTGTGATCTTTTTATCTCTTTTTCTTGGAGTAATCTGTGCTGGGCCTTGCTTTGGATATTGTCACAAATTATGATTTTCCAAACTAGTCCTTTGCATTTTCTTCTCAGCATGTGGCTTTCAAAAATATGTAATTGTGTGGATGAGCTCCTTCAGTAGTTTTGTAATGGTCTGTGATTAGCTGTTATTAGTTAATTTTCTACTTAAAGTTGTATGAGTGCTTTTTCTTAGTTCTACAGAATAAGCTAATGGTTTTGGTTTGTTTTTTTTTTTTTTTTGCGGGTGGTTGTTTTGGGGTTGTTTTTTTTTTTTTACTTTTAATATCAGTAAATACAATATGTTTGTATGTTGGTTTTATTTTAGGGTATTGCTTTGAGTCGTACTTCTGAAGCATCACAGTGCAACATTAGCACTCTGCCAAGTGGTATTATAAAGTGCTTAGTCCAAGTGCTTCATTTCATACCTTTGAGTTGTAACTTTATTTGTTGAGTCTCTCCCTGCACCGATGGCTCACACCGAGAGCTATCTCAAGGATTTACAGCATTCTGAGAAGCAGCTACAGGTTCTGAAAAGTGACATGGCTGTCACTATGCATCACATGGTGACAACACCCAAACTTCAGAAAAAGCAGAAAGGTGTGAAATAATTGGTATGAACCCAAGTTGTCATGTCTCTTGCACCTGTGAGGCATTAGCAAGACTTCTTTAGGAGCGCTTTGAAAGGGACAAGCTCAGACCAACAGCAGACAGTGCTCCAAGGAATTTAAAGTTTTAATTCCCAGGTATTTGGACAAGTGATAGAAAAGGACAGATATGATCCTTCAACTATAGTCGCCAGAGTTCCCTGAGGGGAAAGCTGGCAAGAATCATATGTAACAGTACTTGTGGCTTGCACAAAAGTACTGTGTTGAACTGCAGCTTGATAAGATGCAAAAAGAAGGGAAGTACAATAATCTTTGTGGATTTGCTTTATTTTACACAGGATTTTTTCCAATTCTCTCTTCTGTTCTTAGGACTCCAGAGAACATCAGTAGGTTCTTTAGAGGGTTGTTTTTCCTCTCTCAGATGCTGATAATGGATCAAATTCATACAATAATAGTTTATCTCCTTAACCATCTTATATCTGAAGTCCAATATCAGATTTGTTATCATGGTGGGGCTAAACACATGGCAAAACCCTTGGGGATTTCTTTACCCAGAGCATGTTCTTAGGTGTTTATATGCAGTATGGGAGGACACTCTCAAACAAAACACTTTCACCCCCCTCCTTTTCCCCTGACAAAGGAGTGTCCATGTCCTGTGGTCCCCAGAATAGCAATATGCCAGTGGGTGGGATCATAAGAACCTGGATTTTGGATTTAGCTACCCATGCCTAACCACTGAAAAGGTAGAAAATAATTTCATGGAGACAGCCACAAGGTCTCTTTCCACTTTCCTGCGATGCCTTTTATGCTCCATGTATACTTTCCCTGCTTTGAACCCTTGATTAGGACTGAGCCCTTCTCCTTGGGAGAATGGCTGGCTATGGAGAACTCTACCATTACGTCTTCCAGAGAAGCTTCTGGATGTAACAGAGTACACAAGTTCAACTGGATGATGCTGCTTCAGAGGACTCCAAAACAAAGCACTAATAGGCTAAAGTGGGAACAAAATCACTTAAGCAAAATGAGCCCACAGACTGGTTTTACAAGCCAGCAAGGGAAAGAGACACATGATTCAAAGCAGGTCCACGTGGGATTGTGGATGTGGTGGCATAAGCATTTCTAAAAAATTAGAGGGCATTACACAGAATGCTTTGTTTTGCAGCATGACTTTGGGGGCAAATAAGGGTGCAGTATGGAGGCATGAAAGGGTGCCAAGCCTGCTGGGGTAGCGTCAGAAGAAACTAGGCAGTCAGGCAATTTTCCCCAGCCCAGTCTTACTCATGTGGACCCTCTACACATGCACTGAATGGATGGAAATAAAAAGCAAGTTAGTTTTCTTTTTTTTTTTTTTTTCTCCTACCCCAAGCTCAAGTACCCTCAGAAAGAGAGGCACTTCATGCATTCTGAGGTGTATGCAGACATATAGCTATTTTGGACAGTCAGGGACTAGGGCTCAAGTGTGACATGAGAACAAGCCATTACAATAGCACAGGCACCATGAAGTGCCTTTTGAATAAAGGCTGATTTAAAAATATGCTTGTGCACATTGTGAAAGCAGGGCCTGGATGTGTAGGTCAAAGAACAGCACTTAAATGTTGGGACACTTCTCTGAATTAAAACCACACAGCTTTTCACAGTGTCCATTGCAGGTCTGTTTTCCTCATGATAACTCTAATGTTTAAGGTATTTGGCTTGAATCATCTGGGAACACAGAACACACGTGAATGCACATAAAAGTAGTCTCTAAAATAAAGGTTACTGCCTTTTCAAGCATTGTCTGTTTTTTGTCAAACGTGACATGGTATTTCCAGGTAAAAATACTTAGAATTTATGTGGAAAGTGAAGGTGAAAAGGGAGGGTGAGTTAAACAGGTTGTATATCAGCTCCTTAAAAAGAGAAAAACTTATTTCAGATACCCTGTTCCCTAAAGCAGCTTTGGCTTTTCAACAATAAAAATATCAAGGTGGATCATGGGCTGATGTAAATAGGCATACCTTTCTTGTCTTCAATATAATATTTTTCCCCACTTACATTCTTCTTCTTTTTATTTATTTTCTTATTTATATATTTTTAAGTGTTATTTCCCCTGGATAAGAACTAAAGCAGTTCCTCGAGAAAAGATAAGACACGATGCACAATCTTCCACATATTAACTACCCTTCTACATTATTGTCTTGTGTGCTGGTCTTGGGGACAAGCCATCTGTGCTTTATGATTATTCTGGCAACATTAATAAAATGCTCACAGAGTGTTCTTGCTTACTGAACACACAGAACAATTATTGGCAGTTAGTTCTTTTGTTCAAAACGTTCCACAATATACTCTCCAGTTGCAACTAAAAAGTCAGCCTTTGCTAACACAGAGTGATGTAGGAGATTATCACTATTTCTTCCTGGAATTGATGATTTCTTTTGCAGTTGTGTATATGATTAACAAATTTTGACTTTCATGATATTTTTTCTATATTTTCACTAATGAATAGGTCTGACACCTTTTATTTTCACTGGCTTACCTTAAACTTAATAATGCTGATGCGATTGTTCATGGAATACAGAAGTATAAGGAGTGAAAAAAGAAGGCAGGAGGTGCTGCAAGTATTTATAGAAGATTTAAGGTTTATTCTCTCTTTCTTTTTTATTTCTTCTTTTTCTACCAGCAGAGATGTATTGTCCCATTAATATTGTCCAATCAATAAACACAGATAAGTGATTGCATCTACTAAGACATGAGTATTAGCTCCCATCCCACCTTACTATGCTACCCTTATTCTATAACTTGAATTCAGCCAAGGTATGTGGCTATTCCTTCTATTTGATGACTTTATGTTTTGGAAACCCAATTAGGAAAATGGTTGGGAATACAAATACCTGTACAATAAACTCTTCAGGCAAAACCAATATTTAAAGTAAATGATGAACATAGTGTTATCAAAGAGTCTTCCTTTAAATAAAAGTGTTGCAGTAAACAAATGAATTGCTCAAAAATCCTGATTGTTAAGAAGGCAGCATTTTCCACAGTATGAATTTGGGTAAAAGAGGTAGTTATCCAGTGTTTTTTATTTTAAGTATCTATCGAGCCTATCTTTAAGTTAATTGAAAACTGAAGAGGTGTAAGGGTACAATACATGATGCACTGGTCTGAAATCAGACCCGTATCACACCCAGAACCAAGGGTGCTTTTCAAATGATAAACCCCCACGTGTTCATGGAGTTTATTAGAAGTAAATAGAATCATAGAATCATTTGAGTTGGAAGGGACTTTAACGATCATCTAGTTCCAACCCCCCTGCTATGGGCAGGGACACCTCCCACTAGAGCAGGTTGCCTTTCAAATGATAAAGCCCCACATGTTTATGGAGTTTATTAGAACTAAATACAAATTGGGTTTGTTCTTACTGTTTCAGCAACTTCTTTTAGAACAGCATGCATTGTCCTTAGAAAATGACCTCTCTTTCCAGAATCTATGCAGGGAGACTGTAGACAAGTGAAGAGTTTAGGCTGGACAAGAGGACATTGGGTTTGATAAAATGATTCTATCTCAATGTTCACTTCAAAAATTTTCAAGTTAATTTGAAGACAAGGCGTTTGTAGACCTCCATGTATAGTTTAAACTCAGTCTCAGGATTTAGGATGAGATTTTTACATGTATGTGATTGATCTGGGAAGAAGAGTGTCATTGAAAGTCAATAGGATCTGTAATCCTAAATTGCTTAGATCTCATTTTTAAAGAAGTACACAGTTTTTATTCATGCAATCCATATGAACTATTTAGAATTATAGACCAAGGAGGGTGTGTGTGTTTGTGTTAAAGGGTAACAACTTTATTCTGCTAATCAGGGTGGTAAGGAGCATTTAGCATTTTTAAGTTTATTCAAATCTAAGTTTAATTTTTTCACACTTTAGAGAACACTTGTGATTTTTTTTCAGGGCACTTTGATTTATGTGGATGCCTTACAATGAATGTAAATATGGTTTGTGATTAGTCAGATGTTCTGCTGGTTGGAAAATACAATTGCTGAAGGGAATCTCAAAGGCTTATTATAATATAATTTAGTCATATCCTTCCCCTTTTGAATAAATTAATCAAAATAAAGTCAGGATCAAAATTTTATATTAAAAAAATTTTCTCTGTTTAAGTAACCAATAACATTTTTAGACATTCACATGAACACATATATCAGTTCATTTTCACCTTTCCTGCTGTTTCCATATGCATCAGACTTTGGATAACAATGGCCTGATTTTTAGGGTATTCAGGTATCTACAGATGTAGAAAGACACCTTTTTTAAAAAAGTAAAATCTGTGAGTCAGACACAAATGCTTTTAGGATATGTCTCCTCCTTCCCTTCCTGCTTGCAGAATGGCATTAAAAACCAGCTTTTACACCCTAACATAGTTTCTATTAAAGCTAGCAGAAATAATTCAATTTCACTTTTCTTCACTGAGAGTTGCACTTTCTAATTCTTTCACACTAGCTTAGTTCCATTGTGTTGCTTCTTCTAGCAAAATAGGAAAATGATCAAATATAAATTCTCTCTTCCTACACATAAACCATGTGTCATAATTTATTTTATTGGGAAGAAAAATCTATTACCTTTGAGGTATGTGATTGGTTGTCTTTTATGCAAATCCTGTTCGGGGTGTTTTATATTGATTTAATTATTGTAATTTTTTTTTAAAGCTACAAAATAGTTTTACAGATTAGTTGAAACACAATTAACATATTTGCACAGGAAGTAAAGGATTAACTTAGGTTGTATAAAGGATACCAGAAATCGCCATGAAGGACAGACCATAATTGAAAAATATTTTAGAGAAAGTAATTTCAACTCTTTTTTACAAATTAATTTACACATTATTTCCAGGTCAATGTTAGAGAACAGGCATTTTTTAAAGTGGTATGCCTCAGACTCACAATTTCATCATAAAATATCTTAATATAAATATTTTACCAGGGAGTGTAGTGATAGGATGAGGGGTAATATTTTTAAATTGAAAGAGGGGAGATTTAGATTAGGTATTAGAAAGAAATTCTTTGCTGTGAGGGTGGTGAGACCCTGGCCCAGGTTGCCCAGAGAAGGTGTTGATGCCCAGTCCCTAGAAGTGTTCAAGACCAGGCTGGATGGGGCTTTGAGCAACCTGATCTGGTGGGAGGTGTCTGTGCCCATGGCAGGGGGTTGGAATTCAATGTTCTTTCAGGTCCCTTCCAACTCTAACCATTCTATGATTCAATGATTCTATAATAAAAACATTTCTTTATGTAGAAAAATGGAATCCCAAAAAATTATGGTATTTAACAAGATTGCGTCTGCATGTGGGGATTCAGTGATTTTTGTATGTAATGTAAAAATGTAAAACATGATTATTAAAAGTCTTTTTAAAGCTTAAATATAAAAAATAATCTCTTAAAATAATTGGCTCAACTTAAATATGATTAGGTTTTATTCTCATGCAACTAAAACATGGATGCAGCAGTTTCAACCTAGAAATTCCCTTTCCCTGAAAACTAAATAAAACCCAGAATTTCACTCTTATTTCTTATATTTTTAATGCAAAACAGAGTGCAAGATTAGGGAACTTCACATATGAGGTGCTTCACATGTGTATGATTGGAGCCTGACCCAAACTCATAATAAGCATAGACTTTAATGGGCACAATACTTAATATCATGCTTGTGCTGAAACAAGCAGTAATTCAGTTAGTGGCAAAAAGAACAAAAGCAAGAATTTTCTTTATGGACCCAGAGTTCAGGAGTAGAGCGGTCTTGTAAAATACAGCTATCTTTGGAAACGAAGCATAGAAGTTATGAGTGTTTTACTTTTTGCCAGTCCTTTTGCCTTTGTTTCCTCTGTTGAGTCTGCTTAATTGTTGTAAAGAGCAATGGCAAATGTTACAAATCGGGGGAGGAAGTTATCATTGCTTTAGAAAACTGTTGTCAGAACAATCTAGCTAAAAGGAAGGCTTTGTGTTTCATCTGTTTTTGATAGACAGATGATATTCTTAGGACATATGTTTCTGCATAGGTTTGGAGATAGTATTTGATTTTTTATTTTAATATTTAAAGCCACATTTGCTATACTTACAGCTTTTTATGTACCTTTGTGCCTATTTGTGCTTTGCACATACAAAACCTGAAAGAATCCTAATTTGAACATAAAACATTTTTTCACCAAAATTTGTTTATTTCCCTTCAAATTATGGAAAAGTATAATAAATAATATAAAAATAAATAATATAAAGTGTAAGAGTGCATTAACATTGGTAAAGGCATCTTAACATTCCCAATTTATTTAAAAATAAATATTTAATCTTTGTCTATTTTCTGTTCTACAGAATTTTTCAATATTCTATCTGCAAAATTTCTCAAAGTGAGGAACTAAGTAGTTAGGTCGCATTTTCATGCACACCTTTGGCAGTGGGCTTTGTTTAAATTTGCTGTATCATCTGTATAATGTTGCTTTCATGGCATTATAAACTTCTCATGTGTGCTGCTAGAAGACATAAAATGGCCCAGTGGCATATGTTGTGTTCTTGCATCTGCCTAATTTTCAACTTGAAATACCACACAGCAATGTTTGTGATAAACTACACACAACAAGGTGAAAGCAGGTACCTGCTGGGATGAGTAATCATCTTTATTTCATCATCTCATATCAACAGGTATCATGGAGGCAAAGTAATAGCTTTTATGAGAGGAGCTTCACATGTACCTCTGAAAAGTTATGAGACAAGAGACAGAATCAACGAAGAGATAATGACTGTAGATTTGCTATAGAGTGCCCCGCAGTTCAATTTACATTGCATCCTGAAGGGTACTGTGTAGGAAGGCCAGATTTTTCAAAACAAATAGGCTTGGAAGTACTACCTAATCACTAATGCTCAAACTGTGTGTGCTGCTTTCAGAGTTCCCTCTCTGTGGAAGGCGGCTGTTTGGGGTTTTTTTGTTTTTTAACATGCAGTTTTACCTTCCCCTTTACTCTCTCTGGTTTTATATAGCAAATGTATGCATCCCCCAACATATATTTCAACACTTGTGCAGCCCTAATTGTCTCATGAAAAGTGAAGGCTTTTTACGTTATCTATACTGAAAATATTTTACCTCTGTATTACCTCTAATACGTAAAGAATCATCATATTAGAGACATGGTGGCAGCTGAAGGTCGAAGAAGCGGGTACAGGTAATCTTTTAGAAGAACAAGCTCTCAGAGCAGAAAAAAGTGCATAAACACATCTTTGGCTGGAACAGTATGGAGCAAAATCTAAAACAAAATAGTGAAAAATGTCATAGGCGAAATCTGAACGTGCAACTCGCAGCTCAAGGGTTCAGCTGTCTGCAACTTTGTGCTTTGTGAAACACAATGGGGTGACCTTGGCTCGGATCTGATGAACAAAACCGACACTGAGCTGTGCATGTGCACGTGAGTCAAAGCCACAAAAGACAAGAGAAGTGAAAACAAACCCAGAAATTATTTTTTTTTAAAATTGGTAATATTAACTCCAAGGGTTCTGAAAAACATGGAAAGGTGGACCACTTGATAAGGTCTGGAAGAGACCTACTCACCGAAATAAAAGATCAGCTGAGGGGTGATGGTTTCAAACTGGAAGAGGGGAGATATAGATGAGATCTCAGGAAGCAATTCTTTGCTGTGAGGGTGGTGAGAGCCTGGCCCAGGTTGCCCAGAGAAGCTGTGGC
>JAOXNO010000033.1:77322290-77343354 GCA_028565335.1 Limnodromus scolopaceus | reverse complement strand
AACCCCTCCAGGGATGGGGCAGCCACAGCTTCTCTGGGCAACCTGGGCCAGGCTCTCATCACCCTCACAGCAAAGAATTGCTTCCCCAGATCTCATCTAAATCACCCCTCTTCCAGTCTAAAACCATTAGGCCTTGTCCTATCACTACACTCCCTGATCAAGAGTCCCTCCTCAGCTCTCCTAGAGGTTCTTTAGGGACTGGAAGGCAGTCTAAGATCTCCCTGGAGCCTTCTCTTCTCCAGGATGAACATCCCCAACTCTCCCAGCCTGTCCTCACAGCAGAGGGGCTCTGTCCCTCTGATCATCTTCGTGGGTGCCTCTGCACTCTCTCCAAAATGTCTATGTCCATGTTGCCCCAGAGCTGGGCACACTACTCCAAGTGGGGTCTCCCCAGCGTAGAGCAGAGGGGCATAATCCCCCCTCACCCTGCTGGCCACGCTGCTGGGGATGCAGCACAGGATGTGGGGGGCTTTCTGGGCTGCCAGTGGATGTTGCTGGCTCATGTCCAGCTTTTCACCCACCAACACCCCTAAGTCCTTCTCCTCAGAGCTGCTCTCCAGCCATTCTCTGCCCAACATGTATTTGTGCCTGGGATTGCCATGACATGGGTGCACAACCCTGCACTTGGCCTGGTTGAACTTCATGTGGTTGGCACTGGCCCACCTCTCCAGCCTGTCCAGGTCCCTCTGGATGGCATCCCTTCCCTCCAGCATGTTGATTGACCCACACAGCTTGGTGTCATCGTCAAACATTTTGAGGGTGCACTCAATCCCACCATCCAGGTCGCCAACAAAGATGTTGAACAGCACTGGCCTCAGTACTGGCTCCTGAGGAACACCGCTCATCACTGGTCTCCATTTGAACATCGAGCTGTTGACCACAACTCTTTTAGTACGGCCATCCAGCCAATGCCTTACCTACTGTCTAGTCCATCTGTCAAATTCACGTCTCTACAATTTAGAGTCAAGGATGTCGCACGGGACAGTGTCAAATGCTTTGCAGAAGTCCAGGTAGATGACGTCAGTTGCTCTTCCCTTATCCTCCAAAGCTGTAACGCCACCATAGAAGGCCACCAAATTTGTCAGTCATGATTTGCTCTTGGTGAAGCCATGTTGGTTGTCACAGATTACCTTCTCAGCAGAGATTCCAGGAGGCACAGAGGTGAGACTTGCGGGCCTGTATTTCCCCATGTCTTCCTTTTTTCCTTTTTTAAAAATGGGGGTTATGTCTCCCCTTTTACAAGGGAGTCAGTATCTTACTTACTGTCCACAAGTAAATTTTTCTAGAGCCCTGATTTGAATGAAATAGTCATGATTGTGGTTGTTAACTCCATTGAAACAGCTACCTACGTTCTTTGGAATCATCATTTTGCCTATCGCTGTGTATTGAAGCCAGATTCTGGTTTTGATTGGGCTTATGGTGCTACCTTAAATAAAAAGCAAGGTAACTTAAAAAAACCTATAAAATCAGAAATCATATTGTCATGGGAACTTATCTTAACAGTGTATACAATAGTATCTAGAAATTAATGCAAATAAACATTGTCATTTAATAGATATCTGAGGTAATTTATCCAAGAATTAAGTTTTAGTCCTACAAAATCCTGAAGTGATGTATGAAATGACTCTTGTTTAAAAATGGACAAAGCCTTCTGAAGCATCTTTTTTCTCTCCTTTTCAAGATTTCATGTTACTAATATGGGTTTTTTTCTGCAACTTACCCACTGAAAAGCACTTTTAAAAGCTACCCCTTTCATCCAAATGCTGAGCAAGATTCTTTTTGAGAGCCGCAAACTTTCCAAAAAACTGCCCCATTAGTAATGTACGTGCAAATATCCATTCTGGGTAGCAGAGCTAAAAATATTATCAAAAGGTATAGTTCTCTGACAGCTTGGGGATTTTGATTTGTCTTAACAATAAAAGCATAGTGGTGGAAGCAATCTCTTGATGCCTAAATTTGGTCCAATCCTCTATTCTTGTATGAAACTGTATTACAGAAATAAGGCTGGAAGGAAGCTTCAGACCTTGCCTAGTTATCTAGTCTTTCCCCATGTTGTGGGGATCACAGCGCTCAGAAAACATTTGTGTAGCCTGTTCTTTAAAGCTTGCACTAAGAAGTTCCCCTAAGCACCGTATGCAATCTATTTTAGGGCTCAGCGGTTCTTACTGTCAGACAGAAAGCATTCAACAGTCAGTTTATAACCAATTATTGTGCTAACATTGTCCTTTAGTTAAACAGCTTTTCCCCTACTTTCCTTCCAGTATAGTTACAAAAAGTAATTTTATTTCCTTCTAGCCTTCATTTTGCTATGATAAATAACTCGATTTACTTATTCCCAGAAAAATACCTCTCTATTCCCTAAGCTTGCTTAATAATGTCTATTCACTTGTCCAGTCTAATGGTTGCTTCAAATAGGGGATTGAAGTGATACTCACTATTCTGTCTAGATAACGTCATTCTAGAGCTGATTTTCTGATTAAGTTGTAAAATAACTTCTGCATTTTCAGCAGTCAAAATCCAGTTTGCAGAAGACAGCAACACAGAACAAATGGCTTAGCTCACAAATATATCAATAACACCAGTGAAAATCTTCCTAGCTAAAAGCAGGAAATAGTTAGTTCACTAAAAGCAAAATATCTCAACTAAATGTATAATTTAAAAAAAAAATCATTTTAAAAGAAAATACGTGGGGAAAACAGAGGTTACATTCCCATAAAGTAAACTACTGCTTTGACACTGGAATTTTTTATTTTTGATTTTCCTTCCCGGGTCTAAAGCGGGGAGAATTCTGGTCAAAATTTAGAATTAGATCCTTACATGTCCCCATGTATCAGCCACTAAGTGCAGCATTTACTTCGTTTTTGAAGGATGACTTTCATAATGCCTAGGATATTTTCATTTAAGAGCACACTGTTCTGATTGTACTGAATAGACAAGCCATGATAATCAAATATTTTAAGTTCCCCACTAGTTTACTCCTCTCCTCAATCCTCTTCTCATTTTCTGCCTTCTTTCTTTTCCCTCCTACTTCTCCTCCCTTGAACAGGGTGTTAAAAGACTGTGACCAAGAGCTGTTGTTGAGCCAACCTAGCAGAACTAATCTGCTGAATATAGCTGAATAGAGTATTATAGAAATGGAATTTAACAGTGACTCACAGTAATAATAATTAGGTGGGAGAACAAGCTGGTTTTGAAGATCTGGTGTCATTCATGCAAAAAGATGTGGTCAACTTACTATTTCTCTGTCAAAGGCCTTGGTATCTCAGTGTGACTGGCAATAAAACAGGGAAATATTAATGTGCCATGGTCGTACTTCTGAATATTCAGCAGTAGGGCCAGTTTTTGAATGAAATGTGGCTTGGGATAAGAGATCTGTTAAGAAGCAGAAGATTTCAAGCCTATGAGAGCTTTCTGCAGTAGCTCAGCCATCTCTGTGCTTCAAAGCTATGGCTGAAATTTCCCCTGAAGCCTACAAAACTGCAGGGAAATGAAGAGTGAAAAAAAAAAACCAGGCCTGTACTGCAGGATTTACAACTCTGTGACCACTGAGAATCTTAAGTGATCAAAACTTGGAAATATGCACAGATCATCTGAAATCCTCATGGATTTCTAAAAGGAACTGTCTGGAGGGATTCTTCAAAGTTTCTGTGAAGGCAACTGCTGGCAGTAGAGCTTTCTCAGAGTCACAGGAGTTGTGTAAGAAGTGCTGGTAATCTTTTAAGGTCAACAATAATTTCCTCTGGGATATTTCCCCTTTGCAGGGTTTTTTTTCCTGGTTGTTCTCTGTGTATTTCCTTCTGCAAAAAACATCATGACTGGTGGCCCACAAGTTAATAGTGGAACCTGTCTTCTGGTTACTTCTCCTGCTATGCCATTTTATGTTTACAGTTGACCGGCAAAGATTTGAAATCAGAGAGCATCAGATTGAGTGCTAATTATATCTAAAAGAATACTGGAGAAGTTTCTGCTTGTTTTGTGTACTTATAGAGCTGGGGAATTCAAAAAGTAAGATGTAGTGCTCAGGAGGAACAACTCCTAGCTGAAATGCTGGAGGAAATATCACTGAAGAGGGATGTGATTTTTTTTTTAAACTGTTGGATTCTTTTCTGTTTCCTCTTGCTGTGTTTTGTGCCCTAAAGACATGCTGATGATTTTGAATATTAGGTACTGTTTAATGCAGTTTTCTGTGAGTCATCAGAGTCCTTGTAAGTCAAGTTTCACCCTGATCTACCAGGAGAATACAATTTCTCAGTAAAAATTTAATCTTTGTGCATGGGATTTAAGTATACAAATCATGTAATAGCTACCTCATGTAGTCTTGCCTAAACTTCTTTTTGAAAGCCTTGTTATTGCCGTTATAACATGCAAAGCCAAGTTGCTGTTCCATGAAGTGGAAATGCCCTCTTTGTTATCTCTGCAGTGTTTCTGTGCCTCACACCATTCTTTCATTTGTTCTTTAAAAAAATGCCAGCCTGAACTGGAACTAATCATAGAATCATGGAATCATAGAATGGTTAGAATCACAGAATGGTCAGAACTGGAAAGGACCTTAAAGATCATCCAGTTCCAACCCCCTGCCCTGGGCAGGGACACCTCCCACCAGATCAGGTTGCTCCAAGCCCCCCTCCAACCTGGCCTTGAACCCCTCCAGGGATGGGGCAGCCACAGCTTCTCTGGGCAACCTGGGCCAGGGTCTCACCACCCTCACAGCAAAGAATTGCTTCCTGAGATCTCATCTAAATCTTCCCTCTTTTAGTTTGAAGCCATTACCCCTTATCCTTACTACATGCCCTTGTAAAAAGTCCCTCCCCATCTCTCCTGTAGGCACCCTTCAGATGCTGGAAGGGACTCTAAGGTGTCCCTGGAGCCTTCTTTTCTCCAGGTTGAACACCACCAACTCTCTCAGCCTGTCCTCACAGCAGAGTGGCTCCAGCCCCTCTGATCATCTTTGTCATTCTCCTCTGGACATGATCCAACAGGTCTACGTCCTTCTTCTGCTGAGGACTCCAGAGCTGGAGGCAGTACTGCAGGTGGGGTCTCACCAGAGCAGAGGGGCAGAATCACCTCCCTCAAGCTGTTGACTGATGTCTGAGCCAGTGCAAAGACCTGATAAGTACCACATATGTGAAAATGTAGCAATGCACCTGATATGCCAACCAATGCGGTTCAAACTATAAGACCCATGAAGCAGTCACTCTATGAGAATGGCAATCCTTCGACCTTGGGTAGGAGGTCATGTTCAAATAATTCAGTTATGTATGCTGATGCCCAGCTGAGCCAAGTTTCAGAATTACTGTCCTTATTTTGAGTGGTCTGTAGTTTACTTCTGCTTTCCTCTGCTTTTTTAGCACTGCGAACACTGTAAGTGTTTAGAGAGGATTTCTTTGTTCTGTACAGGGAGATAAACTGTGAAATTAAGCCTCATCAGCACAGCAACTTAGTTTATTTAACACATTTTCCTGAGTAAAGAGTAAAAAAAATAAAGAGCTGCAGCAAATAATTTTCCAGTGAATTGCTATCTGCATTTCAGAGACATGTCAGTCTACAAAATTTCCCATAAAACAGTTATTTTTTTTTTATATTTACATAACACAGCTAATTGCAGATAGTTATGTATTCCTTCCTTGCATTGCTTAAAATATTGGCACAGAAATAACACTAGATCTATCTTGTGGCAAAATGCCATAGCGTCGTCCAATTTCCGAGGAGCCATATGGCAATGGTACAGCCATCTGTTTATCTTGATATTCCTTTCCTGGCAAACCTTTTACCCATATGGGTTATTGGTGCCCTCATCTGTGTATATCATGAAGAGGTTCAAAATCAAAATCTACAATTTTCCCCGGTATAACTTTTAACAATTACACTGAACATAAAGATCACACTCTCCTCGTGTTTAGCCTCATCCGTTTCTGTTTTGTACACACCTGCCTTCTTCTGTTAGATGCAGGAACAATTTGATTCCCAGAATTAGTGAAAGCTGTCATCGCAAGCTGTCAGGTTCGAGGCATCATAATCATCTCAAAGGACTGATAGCTCGTGCTTTGTGAATTTGAAACTTCATCACTAAAGAGATGAAATGATCCGTCCTTTTACATGCTGACAGGGTAGCAATTTTGTGTCAGTGTAGAGATTCACACATCCAGACAATAAGGCCATGCCGAATATATGCAGAGTCCTTTTACATTTTCAGTGACAGTCATTTCCAATAATGTCTAAAATATTTGACATGCACTGTTTAGAATAATTTTAAGTACGGGAAAGTGTCGGCTTTCAGCCTGACGTATCAGCAAGCCAGAGCGAAATCATGTTTATATCCCATTTAGCAATCTGCTCTTTAATTTCCTCTTTATATGAAAGAGTTGTTTCAAATTGGATACACCCAGAGTACAAACCAGACATTTTAAGTGTATATATGTTTCAAATCACATCGGAACGGATAAGCATATTCCTTTGTTTATTTGGGGATTTTTCCCTTTTTTTTTTTAAACAGTACAAACAATTCAATTGCAGATACCAAGCAAACGCAAAGATGCAAGGAACATATGCTATTACTTTTATGGGGGATATACTGAATTATGTACATAATGAATTGTTTTGCAGCTCTTAGGTGTTTGTTGACTAATGAAATATATTGATTTGTTGCATTCCACAAATTTGTAATGCAAATTATTTATGAAATTCATTGGTTTATTTGGCAACTTTATTGCTTTTTGTTTGAAATATCATGTTTTGTGTACATTATCCTGGTTACAATTCACATAATGTACTTCTATGAAAATTTAATTGGATTATCTCTCTCATTTTCTGGTAGCATTTTTTATGAAAATATAAGAGTATTTGTTTGCATTTTAAGTATTCCATGTCTACTGCTGATTTCAGTTTAGTGAAGTTTAAGATAAAACTCCCTTTCATTCCCAAGGATCTCTACCATGACCGTTGTCTTTTTAAATTCTTTGCTTTAATAATGAACCATTAGGACATCATACATCCTGTCCCTTTGCCTTCTAGATTAGATTTTAGATCACTCATTTTAGGTCCAACGTTGTTCTCCAGCCTTACAAAAAATTCTGCTCTTCTCTAAATCACTAGCAAACCAACCATCAGCTTCAGTAGTAGTAGGATTTTTTCCTACACACAACAGAAAGAATACGTGATTTAACTTCATATGTCATAAAATATCATCCTCACGTGAATGTGTGTGTTTGCATCTCCCTTACTGCTCCATATGACGTATATCTATTATTAGACAGACATATTAAAAGTCAGCAGTCTTTTCTTTCTCATCACCTTGCGCGTTTGTTCACACCCCTCTCTCTGCTATATCTGTGGGACTGCATTCTTCAGAGGTAGATGGTCGAGTCAAATTTGGCAGTAAACTAGCTCTATTTCCATATAAAACCTTTCCATGGAACAGAGAACAAAGTATTCACAAAGCTGTCAGTCCAAGGCTGCACAAAAAAGTGAAGAGTTTTAATGATTAAGGAGTTAATAAACCTTTGATTTTTCTCAAGAAGCCATTCTAAATTTAACCTGTGAACTTTACCATGGTGTTGAGTTTCCTGTATCATTGCAAATAGGCTCCTCTTTTCTTTCTGAGCCAGATGATTTGTCTCACTCCCTGTGCCTGAACGGTGCTCTTCCATTCCCTGTGTAATACCCCTGAACAATCTTCAGACATTTCTGCCTTCTCTTGCTTCCTTTAAACTTTCTGCTAACTGAGGGTGTTTGCATTTGAAAAGCTGCTTGCCTTTCCAAAGGGTCAAAGTTTCTATTTCAGGACACTTTGAACATATCCTCTTGGTCCCAATTTAGTAAATACATCTCTGTCTAGCTACTTAGACTCTGCCTTAGAGGTCTTGGAATAAGTAAGAGACAGCTGTGAATTTTTCTCCCTCTTTTTACCAACATGCCAGAGTCCTAGCAACACATGAATGACACTGCCATGAGAAGAGTTGCAGGGCAGAAAGAATAAACAGCTAAAGTATTGGGGTGCACTGGCTATGGAAGTTAAATAGAGGATAATGATCTCAAATATTCTGTAGTTACAATTTTCAGAGTCTGCACAACTGCACCAGTCTCCACAAAAGAGCAGGGACCAGATGTCGCTTCACCTAAACTAATATTACCACTGATAGGCTCTGCTAATTACTCCAAGGCATTTCAATGCTAACATAGAGAGGTGGATGTTGTAAAGAGGTGGGGGTTGGTCTCTTCTCCCAAGTAACAAGGGATAGGACAAGAGGAAACGGCTTCAAGTAGCCCCAGGGGAGGTTTAGGATGGATATTTAGAAAAACTTCTTCACAGAAAGGGTTATCAAACATTGGAACAGGCTGCCCAGGGCAGTGGTGGAGTCACCACCCCTGGAAGTATTTAAAAGCCGGGTAGACGTGGTGCTGAGGAACATGGGTTAGTGGTGGTTTTGTCAGTGTTTAGTTGATGGCTGGACTCGATCTTAAAGGTCCCTTTCAACATAGACCATTCTATGATTTTATAATTCTATTTCTCTCAGAACACAATCTAGAATCTCTGCTTGCATCTCTACACTGTGCCTCTCTACTGGCATTTACCAGACTAACCATACAGAAAATGTAAAATAGATTTAGGTGCTTAGAACCTAAGGCTACAGCTGAACTATAGAGTGAGACGTTCTCGAGAGCTTTCCAAAATCCTAATCCCGGGCACTTCAGTCTGATGACCTGACCGGATTATAGCACACCTCCCAACCTCCCATCTAAGCCACGAGTCTGTCTTACCCTTTCTGGTAAAGAAGCGGCAGGGAGATGAATAGAGGGAGGAAAAGTTTGTGATTAAAGTTTGTCAAGAGACAGAATTGGGTGGCAGGTGGAACAGATAGCCAGGCTGAGTCCATCACGTAGACACAACCTGTGCTTCGAAAATGGACTTTGTAAGGATGTGTGGACAGTGTGAATTTTTAGAAAGTCCTTTATATTGCCTTACAGCTCCTCTAGTAACTTGTGTATCACTTTCTCCAAATTATGTCTGGTGTTACTATGAATGCACCATGTTAAGGAGTAATATGGTCTGAGAGGTCAGGCAGCATTAGAATTCAGGCTGTGAAATCTCAGCTAAGTGTTTCTGAGTAACTTTGGAGCTGAGCACTCACTCAGAAATCCCAACAAATGCTTTTGAAGTCAGGAAGGACCAAAGGAAATGCTAATAGAAAAGTAGTAGACTTTTAATGAAATCAGCGTAAAGTCAGGTTATAATAGCGTTAATCAATGGCTCAGTAGAGACAGCAATAATCAAATTAAATGGTCACATCATACTACTTACTGCAGATAAAGAAACAAGCTTAGTGAAGGCTTTAGTGTTTTTTCCTCTCGCTGTCAGTAAGCTACATAAATCTTCGGCTAATGTACTCATCAAGCATATCCCTGACTTTACTGGAAAATTCAGCTCTTGATCCTGGACCAGTCTCACAAAAAAACCTCTACTCTTTTCCAGTGAGAACAGTGGGTGTCATGTGAAAGTATGGCTGGAAGGCTCCTGGCATGGTATCCAGTTGTCTGTCCATGGACATGTTGTTTAGCATTAACACTGTTAGAAAAATTATTCATTCCCCTAAATCCATTCAGTCTTTGGATACGACATTCAAAATCACCCATTTCTTAGGACAAAAGCATAAAAAATCCTCTATAGAAACACACCACAACTACAGGTAACTGGACATTTTTTAGTAGGTACAGGTTTTTGGAAGGCTTGGAAAATAACAATATTGATTATTTTTATTAACATCAGATTGAGTGAGAATTACAAAGCTTGGTGTTTCATGAGAGGAAGAGAAAAGGCAGCACTGCTCTACATAACAAACACAACATCTTGTGGCTTGAGAGATTCACGGGTCTCTCAAGAACGTCATGAGTCCACTTTTGCTGAGCTCTTGCTCTACACTCAAAAACTCTTGGGGTTTATTTTTCAAACAAAGTGAAAAAAACTCTTATAAACAATAAGACGTCTCTAACCTCTTTCTGTTTTAAAACTCTTCCCTTTCATATGCCCTTTTGCAAGATCATTTCAACAGACTGGCTGTTAAGAGATGAACAAAATGCCATTTTTTCCTGTTTTGTAAAACTGATTGCTTTAGTAAACAAGACACAGTTTGGCTGTGATTCACAATAAATAGTAAACATGAGATGCTTACTATTTTTGAGGTGTTGTTGGCAGTATGCAAAAGAAAGCTCGACCACCACCACATACTTACAGAAAAAGAAGCCATGTCGATTAGGATGGGTTACTTGACAAGGCAAGATCTCTAAACTTAAACTAAGGTTTTATTACTTTTATTACAGTTTTTTGTTACTTTTATTCAGTTGATTCAGAAGTCACACTAATGCCTATAGCATTCACTGAAATTTAAAAACCCCTGTCCAATTTTGGAGATCTTTTAGAGTGCTAACTTCAGTTTGGCTTTCCCTCTCTTGTCCATGAGTGACCGAAGAGAGAAGCTGTAGCAGAACCTACTTAGGAGATAAAAAATGAGTTTTTTCAAAGAAGAACAAAGCATGAGAAATGATTAGATATATAATGCTGATTGAAGGGTAAACGGAATCAGGAATTCATTCATGCTGAATTCAAATTAAATCTTCAACTTTTGGTGAAAAAGCAGAACTGTACCCGAACCGTTGTTTGGGTGTGTTTGTTGAATAATAACTGCAAAAATATAATGAGGAAAACATACTGTTGTACAGTACTTCCTCTTTTCTCTCCTGCCCTTCATCACCTGTCTGCTGCAGAGGTCATGCTACTAGGACTCCAGGACAGCACATGCTACACCTTCTTTGCAGGTTTTCAAACCCATTTTCCAGATCAAGAGAGCTGGAAAGAAGTTGTGGCACCATATGAGGAATGAGTGCTGAAAGAAAGGGCAAAGCCATCTCCTGAAGACAGGCCTGTCCATTGTTATTTAATCATTTCTCCTCTTTAAAATTGCATTTTCTAACACTGACCAGCTAACAAATTGTTCTGAACATTAACTGAAGATAAAAACAATACAGCTTCAGTCGTGACTGGTGGTAAATTGGAAGGAAATTGAAAAATCTGTTGATTTGTCCCACTGAACACAATAAGAAAAAGGGAAGTAGAGAAGTACTGTCACTAGTCCCCTTTTCTAACACAAAACAGGGGACCACTCCTTGTCAGGATGTTTCTGGTGCAATCTTGTTTCCACTTCAAGCTGGTTCCAAATGATTTTTAAGATATCACAGAGAACTTCCAGCATAGCCATACATAAAATAATTTGTTGTTTGTGATATGCTTATGCCCATGTAGAATACCTGAATATAACAGCTAGAGCTTGAGTTGATGAAGAAAAGGGAATTCGAGTGTACAAAGTTCACAAAAAGATGGATGCAGGAAAAAATATAATATTTGGAATATATAATTGTGCCTTGTATCAGTATTGTTGGACTCCATTCCAGTTTTCTATTGAAAGAAAATTCCAATTAGTTGACCTGATTCTTTAAACATGATGATTTTGGGAAGGTTTCTTATTTGAGTTAAAACTAGTCCTGTCAAAACCATTGGAAGCAGTTGTTTTTGCAGGCTTAATGACTGACTTCTTCGCTAAAGCACAAGAATTTCTATACTGTATGTTGGAACTGCAGTAGTAGACCAAAAAAGGTTTTGATGGTGCAGAGGGACCTGGATGGGTCACTCATTGCTTACTTTGCTGGGAGACTGAAAAAAAAAAAGCTTTTTTTGCTAATGTTAAGCACATAAAATTTTCCTTCTATGCCCACACTAAACCTGTGTCCTTATATAGGTTGGAGATCATCTCTTCGTTGATTTAGAAGGCCAATTGCTTACTGCTTATAGCTCGTTAAAAAATCGGTCTTTATAACTTAAACTGCTGACTTAAACTACACGTAATTAAAAATGCAATATTTTATTACAAATCACGTATGCATCAATTTCATTATGTCCTGCTGCCCAGCAATTCAGTAGTGGACTGAATATACCTCACTCGCTTTTTTTCTATGTTGTTCAAGTTTTGTTTGGATTTATGAAATTTCAGGTTGATTTCTCTGTGAACTATGCATGCAATTATCTAAGACCGTGTCTGCAAAATCTGCTGCTGTTTTGTTTTTAGAATTGCTGCAGTGTGGTAGAAGCGAAAAGCTCACACTGCAATCTCTCATGAAGACTTCATTTTCTTTGTCATTTTTTTCCCCTTATGGTAATTTAAAATGGGTCTGTTAGAATAGGAATTTGCTAATCTTGTTTGCAGACAGAATTCACAGGATGGGTTTGGTTAAAAAGCTGCAATAAGAGCACTGCTCATTCAGATTATGCATTCAGTTAGAATGAAAGATACCTTAAAAATGTACAGCACTGCATAGTCCAAAAGACTTAGTACTGTGCCGGGTCAAAATTCATAGAATTGCAACAGGATAATGTACTTGAAAAATGTTCAACATGAGAAATTACAATCGGGGGAGGTGTGTTTTTTTTTTTTTCTTTCTTGTGCAGTTAAAAGTAGTAGAGAATGGAAAAGAATGAAATGAAAAATAAGTAGCAATTATTCATGAAAACAAGACTACAATTTCCCAAACAGGCTTCCATTTAATTAAAATTGAAAGTTAAAAGAGAGTTGACGGTTAAATAGCTTGTTGGGGGGTTATTCTTGTTATTTCTTCTTGCTAAGAATTAAACAGAAAAAGATACGAGTATAAAATTCCAGGTAGACAAATGTCATAAAATTCTCCATCATTATTTGGAATCTTGGCAACCATTTCAGAAAGACTAAAGGGTACCTGAGTATGGAAACAAAACTATTCTTTTGACACATCTAACTCTTCCAGGCCAGCAGGGTGGTATCAGCATATTGTCTCAGCTTTACAAATCAGACAGTCTTCAAATGATAGGTGTGTGACACCCTTCACAAAAGGAAACGTCACATTAAAAATTGAAAATAATAAGAAAAACTTAGACAAATGCAGCTGTAAAGTATGAGTGGCTAAAATCAGAACACAGGGGGAAAAAAAAGTGAATTAGCATACAGAAATGCTTGAGAATGTCATGACAACACAGAGACAGGCAGGCTTGGGCTATTTCATATCATTCCATTTGACTTACTCTTGCCCCCTGCCTCTCAACTTTCAATCCAGGAGAAGAAATCCTTTGTGTGCTATTTTCATGAATTCTTTGCACATTTACTGGCAGTTAAACCTATTTTCTCATTGTTAATTATAACACCTCTCCTGTTAGTAAATAAATAAATGCCATCCTAATGGTGTCCAATCCTTGATTTCTCCCTCTGGAAGAAAACAGTATTATTGTTACAGCAGCATGTTTAGGATGCTCTGGTTAAGATCCTGTCAATACTTTCATTAACTCATAGTTTCAGGGGTTTCAAAGCTTACAAAAAAAAGGATTCTGTGCACAGCTGGACAGGACCTGACAGCGCCGAGGACCTGAGCCTGGGGCCAAAGTCAATACATCACTCCAAGAGGCATGAGTGAACCAGGTAATTCTTATACATACAAAGAGGTTCTGTTAAGCAATATAGAAAGATCTGTAATACAAAGGTATATCTAGCACAGAATCGCAGCTGTGTGGTCTTTGAAGGTACAACTGTATTATTGCTTTACATTACGTGTTTTTTCGTAAATCAATGGCTGACAGATAAACACTGATTGCTCAGAGATAATCCAATTGTATTTTTCCTGATCCAGTGCTATATGCCCCACATTGTAGGAATTTCACTTTTATTTATCCTGAAAAAAGCACAAGCCTCTGTCATTTTAGTTGCAGTAATTTTATTATTTTTTTTCCTGAGGAAGATGAGTCTTCTTAAAGCAGAAGCAATTTTCCATTACATGGATTACAAATCATGTGATATAGGAACTGTTACGACATTAGATCAGTAAATTATACAGCTCCAGCTCTTCTCTCCTTTTAAGGCTCAGCAATTTAAAAAAAAACCAACAAACCAACAGTCTGACTGGATTATACCTATGAGGCTAAATTAGTAAATCTGTTGCTAATAATAAACCCAGCTGAAAACTCATTGGTGGGTGAAGAATCTTAAAAATCGAGATAAACTGAAAAATCTCAACCATTTTTAGCATAAATTACACAAACTGAAAAACTAATGGAACACACTGGTTATCAGCAATTTGGAGTATTCCTTATTTTTTAAAAAAGTGAATTTTCAACAGGGGTGCACCCTCCTGCCCTGTTATCTACAGAGCACCCAAACTGGTTGTGTAGGAGCAAGAAGGTTCCAAAGCTGGGAAATGTCACCTCCAGCAGAAGAGCCCACCCTGTCAGTCAGAGGGATACTCACAGCACTTGATACACTTAATCTTGGCTTTTTCTAGACTCCCAATGTCATGCCTGTAAAGTTTGAAGCCAGCCCTCCTTACCTCGCTCTAATCCGTGCTTGGTGTCACATTTTCTTAACAAGACACAGACAAAAGGACCAGCTACATGGCAAGACATGTAGGCAGAGGTTTGACTGTCATTTTGAAGGTACAAGCAGGGTGTTCTTCCAAGAAGCTTTCTTTCACTCTTGGAGGTGAACCTAGGTGCTATTATCAGCACCCTGCAGTCTATTGAAAGACCCCCGCATGCAAATTTCGTGTTGCATGCATGAAAATTTTCAAATTAAATACCCACAAGGCAATACTAGTTTCTTTCTTTACATTTAAGCAGGACGTTAGCAACAACTTTTGCTTAACAGGTTAAGCATGGTCCCTGCCCATGACAGAGGGGTTGGAACTAGGTGACCTTTAAGATACCTTCCAACCTAAGCCATTCTGTGATTCTATGCTTAGCGTATTTAATTTGCAGTCCTGGCCCATGCATATTTTAACTGTAGTGAAGACTACAACGGGTAGCAAGGGTATTTTCATTGGGTCATAGGTAGGTATTATTGACATTTTTATGAAGAAGAGTGGATCTTACCCTGTGTAGCTTGTATTTCTGGCAGTGTTAACATAAAACGAGGACACTGGTAATGCTATTTTGGACTAGTTAGTCCTCCATAGCAGTGGGAAAAGTGGAATTACTGTTGTCTTCCCTCAGGCATTAGGAAAATCAGTCAATCAACTCTTGCTCATAAGCATATGAAAATTCTTGAGACAATTTGGTATTTAGAAATTGAGCTACAGCAGTTCACACTGCCAGTAGGGAGTGGCTGCAAAACAGATATTCTGATTTAGAAAACATATGACTAAAAGAGCTAACAACTAATAAATCCTCATTGTTTTATCAGAAAGAAATTTTAAACTGAAAAATCTCCCCCACCAAAACTTTGTTGTAATTCAATATAATGAGAAAGTTTTTGCTAGAAGAAAGAAAATTCATATCCATATATATGACACAGTCCAAGACACTATGGAAATAAGATTATGGTTTACTGCATAGTCAATGATCTGAGAGTATCTTATATAAAAGTTTATTTTCAACAAGATGGATACGTAGGTATCTCTGTGCTCTTAGTACTTGAATTTAGTGCTTCAAAATATGTTAGATTTTAAAGGAAAGTATTTAAAGATGAACAATCATGGCTAATGCAAAATAAAGGTATGAAAGCACATTTTAAATTTTTTATTATAGTAATAAAAGTTTATGGTTTATTTTTGCTTCCATTGAAGTGAATTACATTATTTCCATTCTCTTGTTAGTTTCCTGGTGTCTATTTATTTAACTTCTAAATTGTTCAGAGCTACTTGTGACTGAAGATGAAGTTCACCAAATTATATTGGTTTGAAATCAATGTAGAGATTCTGGTTCATGAGGAAACATAACAGCTTCTTTCCATTACTATGGCTGGAACCTTCACCCAGGTGAAAGCACTGTCAGCCGTTTGAGGATATTGTAGTTTGTATTTCTCGCCTGCAGCAAAGGATAATAACTTGTTCTCAGGGAAAAGGATCTCACTCTCTTGTTGGTCTTGTTCCACTTGGTATAAGTTGTTTTATTGTTAGAGTACAGATGTCCTGCTTTGTAATTACAGTTTTTGTATGTGGAACTTTTCAACTGTTTGTAAAATATTTAAATATGCATTGAGCCAAAAGAAAAAAGTATGTGACCCTGTAGTCTTCGACAAAGCTATTTGCCTGATTTCTGCAGAATATATTTAAATAACTCATTTGAAGACAGAAAATATCACTGTAAGGTATCCAGAGTAACTTATTCCAGTATATTTGATAGAGCAGGTTGGGCTATTCTTCTAGGAAAATCCAAATTTTCTACAGATTCATGGAGGAATTTCTGACTGTTTTTTTGATTTGTTGGGTGAATGCATTGGGCTTTTGCACTGAAGTAGTTTTAGCAGTTTTCTTTGTTTTCTGTGCATATGACTGAAATATTTCATATAAAGCTGAACAAAATATCTCTACAAACACAGGGAAAAAAAAGCCCGATTGTCATTTGCTCATTGAATAAGATTAAGTCAATCAGAAACTTCCTTTCCTGACTTACATGGTTAAGTGAATACCTAAGGAATCATTATTTAAGTAGTTCTGCTCCTGTATTTTTGAATGGGAGATACAAAAGGACCAGTATAAAACACTTTAAAGAAGACCCTCAAAGAGCCACATATGCAAGAAACCACTCCTCCCAACTCTCCTTACCCATAGAAAGTAGCTTTGGCTACTTTGTGGTATTAGTGCACATTCTTCTGGATATTTAAGTCAGGAAAAAAAATCACAGAGGTCTACCTTGTTTTGCAGAGAAATAATTAATGATCTCAGGTCATAGCACAGATAATTAAAAATAAACAAACCAAGAGCTAGCCAATAAAAAACAATGGTGTGAGAAATTATTATTTTCTCTGGACCTAACGAGTGTTTATTTTCAGTGTAATGTTAAGTAAAATTATTTAATATTTCTTACTCTCTTTTATACTATTTTAGGGGAGCATAACCTGAATATCATGAAGTCAAGTTTCCCAGTATGAAACAATCAGAGACTGGTAGTGGTTTCACTCTTTACTTTTCCTAGATAAAAATGAGTGTCCACACAAAATTTTAAACAGAATGCTTTGGGGCCAGATCAATATTTAGTGAAATCTGGCTTGCCTGTAGATTGCCTGTGTATGTATGAGGAGCTTTCCTTTGGAGAGAAGGATTTTCAGATTTTTGAGCAAACAAGAAATGAACTCTTATTTTCTTAGAGCTATGTGCCCTGAATATTCGTAGTAGCACATTTCAAACACATACTTCTTGTTTACAGTACTCTCAGGTTCAGAGGGCAGATGTGTCACAAAAAAAACCCCATAAGGATTGGGGGATTGTTGTATGGTGGACTCTAAAAATCCAGTAAGGATGTGGCCAGGCATTGTAAAACAGAGAGGCTAAATCTGCATTAACTCAGAAAGGGATGGATCTACTGAGTGAAATAGTCAGTGTGGAGGAGCTTCCATCCACTCCCTGCGCATTTATTTCAGACCCGCTGCAGCCAGGCCCTGTTGGCCAACTAACCATTACTAATTGGAGCTGGGGAACATCTTCTAGTTGAGCTTCTTCTGAAAGGAAATGATCAGGGGAGCCAAGCAAAGCCGCAGTCTCTGATTGTTTCCTACTGGGAAACTTGACTTCATGTTATTCAGCTCCCCTAAAATAGTATAAAATAGAGCAAGAAATATTAAATTATTTTACTTAACAGTATACTGAAAATAAACACTCTTTAGGGTCAGATCAATATTTAGTGAAATCTGGTTTGTCTGTAGATTGCCTGTGTATGTATGAGGAACACCTTCCTGTGAATCACTTTCTTGTTAGGTCCCACTACAGTGTATATTTCTTGGGTCATGAAACAGATAGACAAACTTCCAGCTATTGCTATTGCTACAACGTAAGGCATTTGAACGCCATTAGAGAACAAGATTCACACAAGCAATCAAGTACACATTTAAAAGGCATTGTTTGACGAGGTAGTAGATCACAGGCACAAAATAATAATAGTAAAACAAAATCTTTGGCATTTAATTTTTCTACAGTTAGATAAAAATGGCGGGCCAAGAAAGGAAGGATGAAAAGGGAGGAAATAAGGAAATGTAATCTTATTTACTTTTGCAAAAAAAAAATTAAAAAATCTGTTCCAACAGATACTGATGTATTTCTGCACACAACAAAACCCATAAAATTCTTCTCATTATGAACATTCTTAGTAAGCTGAAACTTCATCGAGGTGGATATCTGAACTCACTCTGTGATAAAAATACTTTCCATCACTCTACTTTTGCCCAGCTTCCCACAGAAACTCAAATGCGTATTTCATGTACTGACAATGATGTCAAAAGCCCATAGGTTGCCAAAATAAGGAATTATTTTCATTATAAAGAACAGAGTGGGTTGAACATACCGGGTTTGTTCTGACAAATTCTGCCTTTGTCCACTATGACTGTCTGTGATAAACACATACTGAGAAGTGGAAGCACAATAATGGATTTCAGTAGGGACAGAAAACTGCTCCATACCTATAATTTAGCTCGTTAAAAATATGAGTCACATACTTCTTCTGTTTGAAAGCATTTCAGACCTTTGATGTTTCTATATTTGTAGGAACACAAATGTTATTAAGATTAGCTGAGACTGTAAACTGATAGGAATTTACAGGTGGGCAGGAACTCATGACAGTTCAGTGCCTGAAGCTGCCTGTGAAGGTTAGTGCTGGGAAAAAGTGTCTTCTGTTAAAAAAAAAAAAAGCCACAAACCAAAAACAAAATCAAAACCAAGCATCAGGGTCTCAAACTTAGTTTTATATTAACTTGTGTTTTATCGTAGTGCTCCTCCCAAACAGCCAAACTTGCCCATTAAAACAGTTTACTAAGGTACTATTAATACAAAAAACATGCACTTAAAGGTGATAGTATGATCTGTTCATCACATTTCTTTGAAATACTTGCTTTGTTTCTGTGCCATTCATGCACAATTTCTTCTCTAGCATTATTGATCTGAATTTTTTTCTCCTTTCCTGAAAACCTATAGCTGAAATACTACATTTTAAGTTATGACTATTATTACAAGGTTGGTAAAAGTATACTTTTTTCCACTCATTTCTATGGCTATAGGTCACAATTGCTCCAGTTCAGGTGTTCTACCAGAGAACGAGGACTGGCAAAGCTGGCAAGTCACAGGCAATAGACAAGAGGAAATGGCCTCAAGTTGCACCAGGAGAGGTTTAGGATGGATATTAGGAAAAATTTCTTCACTGAAAGAGTTATCAGACATTGGAACAGGCTGCCCAGGGAAGTGGCAGAGTCACCATCCCTGGAGGTATTTAAAAGACGGGTAGATGTGGTTCTGAGGGACATGGTTTAGTCGTAACTTGGCAGTGCTGGGTCAGTGGTTGGAACGGATGATCTTAAAAGTCTTTTCCAACCAAAATGGTTCTATGATTCTAAGTACTATAGCTGGGGTTGGACATTGATTACATCTCTGCTGAAGGTTGAGGAGCGTATGTTCTATGGATCTCTATTTCATCCTCTTTATCCATTTCCCTCTCTATATCTCTCACCTGGACAATAGGACAATAACAACATGGTTCATCTGGCTGCTGTGATGAGGAAGGACACAGAGCAAAGATTCTGCAGGAAGAATTGTCATTTACTCTAAAAATCATATTTATTTGGACACAACAGCAGAAATATATCTCCTTCCAGGGCTTTTTTGTTTTAGTTTCCCCCTTTTTAAAAAAAAGTATGAACCCAGTTCCCCTTCTATATGGCAGAACACATCATAAGTCAGCAACTAGCTCTACTTCTCCCAACCTTCAGTCAAGCAGTTTTAGCCCAAGTTGTGCAGGTGGACACCTAGGGGATGCTGGCAATTTGAGTGGAGCAGGCCAGTATTTCTGTTCCCCCCATTCTATTTTTTTTTTTACTGCACACAAGGAAAAGAGTGATTTCAGGATATGAATTAATTATACTCCAAGGTCAGACCATTTTAGCCAATGAGAGAGAGAATCCTGTCCAGATATCACCCACCCTTTCTGTTGGCTTAATCTAGAACCTCCTTTAAATCTCAGCCCATTTACCTTCACTTTCCAAAATATCACTAACTCTTCCCATTCTTCTTCCCAACTTCCTTTGCCCTCCTTCCTATGTCTGGATTTTGTCCTTCTCAAAGGGGTGGCAAAACGCAGTATCCCCTGTTCTACTGAATAGTGGGGTGTTACCCTGCTTGGGCACAGAACTCTTCATGGTTAGTTAGTCAAAAATACAAAAAATAGAAAAAATATCACTGCTCTAAGTGCAATAGACAATTTATCATTGTTAAAGCAACAGCTCCAGTGACCACTTGAAGGTTATCTTAGAACTGTCAGTTTTCCACAGAGCCTAATTTGAAGACAGAGAAACTCTCAGCATTATAAAAAAATACAATTATCTGTATTAAAATGATGAATGGTTCTGTTCATGTTTTCAAAAGAACTTGAAGAGGAGAGATGGAAACAGATTTTCCAAAGAATTTTGTTCCAGAAACTGTTACAAACACACATCTTCAAAAAACAGGAATAAGGAGGCCAGAGAATATAAATTATTTAAAACAGCGTGGGAGAAGCTCTTCTTAGAGATACGCATTATCATATTAATATAGGACTTATCACAGCCTGTAGTTACAACAAAATTCACGGATTCACGGATTTGACAGAGTTAGAAGGGACCTCTAGAAGTCATCTAATCCAACTCCCCTGCCAAAGCAGGATTGCCCAGAACACATCACTCAGGACTGCATCAAGGCGGGTCTTGAAAATCTCCAGAGAAGGGGACTCCATGACTTCTCTCGGCAGCCTGTTCCAGTGCTCTGCCTCCCTCACTGTAAAGAAGTTTTTCCTCACATTTGAGTGGAATTTCCTATGTTCTATCTTATGCCCATTGCCCTTTGTCCTGTCACTGGGAACCACTGAAAAGAGTCCGGCTCCATCATCCTTCAAACCATCCTTTAGGAACTTGTAAACATAGATAAGGTCTCCCCTCAGTCTTCTCAAGGCTAAAGAGCCCCAGCTCTTTGAACCTTTCCTCGTAAGGGAGGTGCTCTAATCCCTTAATCATCTTGGTTGCCCTACGTTGGACTCTCTCCAGTAGTTCCC
>JAOXNO010000033.1:77306246-77322190 GCA_028565335.1 Limnodromus scolopaceus | reverse complement strand
CCTTCAGGACTGTCTCCCAGTGGACACTCTCAACCATGTTCCTAAGCAGGCCAAAGTCTGCCTTTTGGAAGTCCAAGATGGCAGTTCTGCTGGCTCCTTGTCTTGCTTCTGCAAGAATTGAAAACTCTATGATCTTGTGATCATTCTGCCTAAGACGACCTTGAACCTTTACATCCCCCACAAGACCTTCTCTGTTAACAAGCAGCAGATCTAGTAGGGCGCTTTCCCTGGTTGGCTTGCTCACCAGCTGTGTTAGGAAGTTGTCTTCCGCACACCCTAGGAACCTCTGGGACTGTTCCCTCTCTGCTGTATTATATTTCCAGCAGATGTCTGGGAAGTTGAAGTCCCCCACAAGAACAAGGGCAAGGGATTGTGAGAGCTCTTCCAGTTGTTGGTAGAACGTTTCATCTACTTCTATGTCCCAGTTTGGGGTTCTGTAATAAACTCCCAAGATGATGTCTGCCTTATTGGCCTTCCCCTTGAGTCTGACCCATAAACACTCTACGCTGTCACTCCCATTACTAACTTCTAGACATGCAAATCTGTCTCTAACATAGAGGGCCACCCTACCACCTCTCCTTCCTTGTCTATCCCTTCTGAAGAGTTAGTAGCCATTGATTGCAGCACTCCAGTTGTGTGAGTCATCCCACCACGTTTCTGTGATGGCAACTATATCGCGGTTTTCCATCCCTGAGGATGTCTGATGATGCTGTATCAGCAAGGACTAACACAATTTCACTTTGTCTAGGGTCCTTCAGCTGTGTCCCGCTTGGCTTCCCTTTCTGTTACCAAACTTCACTTCCAAGTTCGAGTATTATTAGTACTCTTTCTTCGATTATGTCAAAATGCATTTATCTTGGAGAATGAGTTCAAAGAAATCTTGCTGAAAGTTTTGTGACTAGCAGCTGCCTATTTTCTGCATCTATAGTTGATGATCTCATCTGAATTCTTATGTCTTCCCAGCTACAATTAAGAAAGTTCGGAATGGATTTACAAAACCTAATACTATCGTGTTGGGTGAGGTGTGGTGTGGTAAAAAAAGTATTGCATCAGATAGATATGACTACATGTACACTAGGGAAAAAAGAAAAATTTTTTATGACTATGGTCAAGTGAAATGAAGTAGTAATTTTGAATTTATTACATACAGTTGTTTTAAGGAGGAAAGGCCCAGCACAGCACAGGTGCCAATTAGCAGTACTAGAAGTGAAGAAGTGAACAGAACGGACAAGGAGAAATCCCCAAGAAAAAGAAAGAGCTAAGCAAAATAAAAATACTGGTTATTTTGAACAAGAGTGTCTGCCTGCGTGCCACTGAATTAAAATGAGTGGACAGACGAAGCAGGAGCCTGCAGAGCCACGTATACAGAGGTGCAGGGTAGTGCTCCACAAATGATTCCAAGAGCTGCTATTTTTCCTCTCCACCAGGTGATACAGCAACACAAAACACACCTACACAGTGAGAAGCAAATTGTTGCATCACACTTGATGATATCGGCAGAGTGGTCCCATCTGACACAGATGCCTGAGCAAGGAGCTGGGCCACCTTCTGCAGTTAGAGCCCCCCTGGAGCCCTACAGAGGCTGGAAATATGAGAAGTGTCTGGGTATTTCCTATTGCTCTCCGGAGACATCATTAGACAATCTGGGCCCCCAGTTCAGGGAGTTAGATGACTGAAAGTAGATGGTCTGAATAGAGATTGCCTATTCCATCTCCTGGGATCTTCCATTTTCTTTATTCGGAGCATCCAGAAAAGACCTGAAGAGGCAATATTTAGCCCCTGTTATTTATACAGTGCTCTGTGGTCACCAGATGAAATGATAGAAGCGCAGGTTAATTTGTACAGCGCCATTGCTTACTGGTCCTAAGCAGGATAAACCTTTATGCACAGGAAATGTTACACCACTGCAGGTTTTCTAAAAGCTGGCTGGTGATGTGTTGCCTATCGGCAAATACATTGCATGATTTGTTAGACATACATCTTCCAATATTCCTGTGTTCGTTCCATCAACTGTATGATTATTGCAAAATCAATGCGATATTGAAAAAAATATTGTTAAAAAGTCCTTAGGCAGCTGGCTTTTGGTGGTCTATAATAAATGAGCATGACTGGCAGTTTTAAACCTTGCATTTCAAATGCCTAAGTATATATCAATTAACAGGCTAAAGATGCTGAATAAGTGAATGTGTTTGTCACCACTGCAGATCCATGCTCAGCTCTGCCGATGTGTTCCTTAATAAAGAGTTGCTAAAGGAGTCCACAAGCACAGTCTATAATCCACCAAATTGGTACAGAACAAGATAAACTGATAAAAAGCTGGTGTGCAAAACCTCCTTCAGGCCTTCGTCCAGCAATTGTTTACATGGAAAGGTAACTCACACGTTCGAGAAATCCACTTGCAAATGGACACTTCCATAAAATCTCACATACATCAAAAAGCCTGACAGTTCCAGACCTCATTTACAAGCAAAGTCTGTGATCTGAATCCCACAGCTAGGGATGCCAACTGAGAAAGCGTGAGGTTGAGGTGGACACAACCATCCACAGAAACATCAAGATTAATTGTACATTTGCAGGGGGAAAAAAACGATAAAGTTGACGAATTTGTAATTTGCCAAATTTCTATTAGAATAAGCTAGTTTCCTTTCTGTCTCTCAGTGCTCCAAAATTATGTCTGATGTTTAAAAGAAAAATCTCACAAAGAGAGCAGTTCATCGAGTACAGACATCTAAATTTCATTGTGATAAAAATTTTGCCATGCAGATACATGTTTCCCTCCTTCCCAATACGCGAAGGTAAAAATTGATGGAAAATGCATAATGTTGTTCTTTGATTCTTTTGTAAACATATCGTTCTTTGAACACCTAGGAAATTTCAGTCAGGTGATGTTCAGCATCCAGAAATGCCAATGGCATTACCTGAAATGGGTGTCTCGCAAGGCAGCAGTGACATTTAAGACACTGATATCTATGGCAATGCCAAGGACACACTCTGTATTAAAGCACAATAGGATCCCAAGCATCCAGTTTTTTCTACTACTTCCCAGACTATTGTTTCGTTTTTTTTCCAAACAATTGATTTTCAATAAAATATCACTAATCACAATTATGTTTTGTGGGTTTTTTTGTGTCTCCAACACATTCATTTACCCTGCTTAAACATTCAAGCTGTGTCAATTATGTGCACATTCAGTTTACTAAAATTGTGAAATTTTCATCTTTAGAAAAGAAGACAATACTCATGGAGGTTTTGTGTTCTCCACATAAATATTTGTGTGATGTACTTAGTGTGGCAACATATGATTGCTGAAGATAAAGCATATTCTTCAGGCACAAGAGTACTTCTAATAATGGAAATGAATGACAATCCAGTCTCTGCGCGGGCTGAAGCAGGAGGGAGGAGAGGTGGATGAGATGCATTAAGTGCTAAATTCCCAAAAGCTTATGAATATGCAAAGGTATCAGTGAGAATGCGTGACTGTGGGAACATTTTCAGATGATAATTCCAGAGTTTTCTCAACAATCTGTATATAGTTTGCCATCTGCAAAGCCTCTTAAAGGAGTATGAATATGGAGCAAGTGCAAAATGTAACCAAGGCCTATTTACAAAATGAATTGGCAGATTTCATTTTGTTTGCTCTGGAGAACTACTGCAAATATGTTCATTCAAAATTTTATTTCATTTATGCTAATAAAATAAGACACATCAGTAATAGGGAAGAAAAAAAGGGCATAGTAAAGCACTAATATGTGAGATCTGAAAGCTTCACATTTTTACAACTTTGATCAAGTACCGTGGTTTTACAATTTATCTTTTTCTTATTATACTGATAATCTATGACCATTCCTGGGGCACCAGGAAACCAAAACAAGTTAGGGTAATTGGTTAGTAGTTGCCCAAAACCACCATTCATCTGCCAGAAATGTAGCTTCAAAGCTGATATGTTTTCAAAACCTTTTCATTTGACTGATAATGTAAGCAAAACACAAAAAGGCAAATCACTTCTACATGGGGAAATGAAAAGGTTCACTGCCATTATCTAAGAAATACTTTTAATGATTTCTTGCAATAATTTTTCAGCAAAATAAAACATTTTTCCTCTGTGAGAGAGAGTTGAGAACACAACTGGGTGCTGCACCAATGACCTGTCCCTGAGCTTGGAATAAAGACAGATTATGTACCACATCCCATTAGGATTTATCTGTGCTTACAGTCTCTTACTGTAAAATGGGAGATGTCTTACAGTCTCTTACTTAGTGGGAGATGTCCCTGCCCATGGCAGGGGGTTGGAACTGGATGATCATTAAGGTCGTTTCCACCTAAGCCATTCAATGATTCTACAATTCTCTATTACTCATCTTTTTCAATGTATAGACTTCATTTCTAACCCATTGCCTGCAGCAATTTGTGTGTACAATGCAGGGCAAATGGGCAAACTAGGACAGGGGAATGGGGAGGGACCAAACCAGCCAAAAAAAAGTCTCATAAGCATCTAATTTGGTTTTCAGACCACAAACACAATGTGTTTGGTCTATTTACCTCATACTAACTCATGTAAATGTTATATGCCTTCTATTTTTTGAGGGAGTCTGAATACAGTTATTAATAAATAATAATTATTACATTAGTTGGTAACATAATATACTTATTTCTTGTTTAATCACTTGATTTTATTTACATGAGGGAAGTGATGTGAGACTGCAGAACCTTTTGCTGTACAAACAGCAGAAATTATCTGGAAGCCTGGAGCCAGTCCCCTTCTTCTTGTTGCCTTCCATCTGATCTGAAGAGGCAGCTTAGGCTGAGGTTTCCAATGCACCTAAGTCTGACAGTTGTTCAAAAAGGACAATCTCACTCACCTTTCCCTGCTTCTAGGTACCTCATTCTGGACATCTGCTGGACAATGTCTGCTCTGTCAATGGTGGTGCGTGAACACTGTTCTATACATGATAGGTTGCCCAGAGAAGCTGTGGCTGTCCCATCCCTGGAGGGGTTCAAGGCCAGTTTGGATGGGGCTTTGAGCAACGTGGTCTGGTGGGAGATGTCCCTGCCCTACCAACCCAAACCATTCTATGATTTTATGACTCTATGATACCACTGTGGCTCTTCAGGAAGGGTTTCTTTCCCTTTGGAAATGGGGATGAAAGGATCATTGTTTTTAGCTTTGTGGGTAGGACAGCAATTTTTGGCAACTGTGAGGTCTCTATTTACCGACGGGGAGAGAAATAGAGCAAAGCTGATGTGTGCCTGTTTCTCATCCAATTCTGGAGTCAGGATGCAGCCAGAGCATGCTGAGAAACACTTCATCTGATCTGAAGAGGCAGCTTAGGCTGAGGTTTACAATGCACCTAAGTCTCACAGTTGTTCAAAAAGGACAATCATCTCACTCACCTTTCCCTGCTCCCAGGTACCTCATTCTGGACATCTGCTGGACATCCCACAACCCAATCCATGTAACCTGGGTTCTGATTAGCAATATGGTTTAATCCTGCCCAAATGATAACCACCCATGGTGGTCACGATGGTACATCTGGTGGTGATGGCTCCATCTGGTTCAACATGGCTTGGGGGAGACAGACAACAACACAACAGCCAATGGCTGAGGGGAGCAATGTGCCCACCTCACTACCAAACAGGTTGGCTGGTAATGGTCAGAGACCTCCATGGTCATATATAAGCTATTTTTGTCTTCAGAAAAAATAATAGTGAGTGGGGATTTCAAATCAGCAGAAAACTTATGCAGATTTTCATGGGTATGTATGGTGTAATACGTAGCATATGCTCACATATTTCTTGCAGTTTCCAGTGTAATACAAAATGGTGCTTGTTTCATAACTGCATTAGAAAAATAAAAGAAGGCATCTCTGAAATAGGTAAGCTGTTTGTCTTCATAGCATAGTGAATGTTTCCCAAATAAGGTGTCAGGATGCTAAAACACAGCCACAAAGCCAATAGATTTTATTAACATGCTTTGATCCATCTCTAGTGCTGCTTGATGTTTGTTTAGAAAGCCTTCATAAGCCAGAAGTGTTATTTCTCTGGGGCTGATGGCTTTCTTTTATTCCTGTTAGTGCCCAGATCTTATTGTGAAATATAAAGATTTGTCACAAAGAGATGTATTAGGAATTCATAGTATCTATATCTCACTTTGAAGATGTTCTAGTGTGTCTTGGACTTTGATCCAACAGAGTTGCCCTCGCAAGCAAATGAATATATTTTATGACTGTATTTTGAGCTAATTCATTTCAGATTAACGGCACCACATTAGGCAGGTTGAAGGCTCACTAAATGTGAGCTATATAAGAGAAAAATGCCTTCTAACAAGACTTCATTCATGAAGTCTTTGGAATTAGACAGCACAGAAAGTACTTTAGGTTTGTGTTTCTTCATTTTTGTCACATAAGATGCAAAATGAGGTGTGAGGTACATAGTTCCGAAACTTATTCAGAAGCCTTATTTTTCCAAAGCAAAGTGCAAGGAAAATGTACCTTTTTAAGCAGTGGAAAATCAAGCTGTAATAACTTGTTTTGTGCTCAGTGTAGTAAACAAACTTTGAAGATAAAAGGAAAAGGAATTGGGCTGCCTCAGTCATATTGTGAATGGGATGGGTACAGTTTATGGTGGGCCCTGGAGTCCTCATCCCTTCTCATCTAGCAGAGAGGATGACATCCTGCTCCCTGCAAAGGTGGGAGTCCAGGTTTGCTTCAGGGTGCATATCCTCTGCTCTGCTTGTAAGCAACCATCACACAACGTCTGCTCTGTCAATGGTGGTGCGTGAACACTGTTCTATACATGATAGGTTGCCCAGAGAAGCTGTGGCTGTCCCATCCCTGGAGGGGTTCAAGGCCAGTTTGGATGGGGCTTTGAGCAACGTGGTCTGGTGGGAGATGTCCCTGCCCTACCAACCCAAACCATTCTATGATTTTATGACTCTATGATACCACTGTGGCTCTTCAGGAAGAGTTTCTTTCCCTTTGGAAATGAGGATGAAAGGATCATTGTTTTTAGCTTTGTGGGTAGGACGGCAATTTTTGGCAACTGTGAGGTCTCTATTTACCGACGGGGAGAGAAATGGAGCAAAGCTGATGTGTGCCTGTTTCTCATCCAATTCTGGAGTCAGGATGCAGCCAGAGCATGCTGAGAAACACTCCAGGTCCCATGGTAGACATGTATCCTACAGGTTAGATGTCTGTTTTAGCCAGTTTCTACACTTTATCATTCATTATACAGTAGGTTCAGGTCTGTGCTAAAAATTGGCAGGGAGACCGTTAGGACTCTATCTCCAAAAGACTCAAGCTAGCTGCATTTTTGTTGTATTAGCACAGATTTGTCTTTTTTGTTTTAGACACAAAGATAATGTATCTGCAAACTGAATACCATCAAAATAACAGGCATGTGCTGCTCAGATTGAAACATTCCAATCCAAACCAGGTGCCGTTAAAATCCTCTTTGAACACTGTCTCTGGTCAAAGAAGTATTAGAGAATCGAAATGACATTTTTAAAGAATCCCACATAGCTACCAGGAATCCCTTCACATAAGATAAACGAATTGTTTCTTTAGGGATAGTGCTGCAGAGTTTGTAGAATAGAGGGTATGTCAAATTTGAATCTCAAATGTACAGCACAGTTGTTTGAAAATATGAATAAAACCAGAAAAAGATAGCTGATTCTGACTAAGATAATTTTGTTCTTTTTGTTCTTCTGGGGTTTTTTGTTTTTGTTTTTAGCTGGAAGGGAGATTTAAATACCTTATTTTAATTTTTAAATCATACTTTTTAAATTTTATATTTTTTTTTCCAAAAAAGGTTTCACATCTTATACTTGTGGTAAAAACTTTGGGTTTTTTTCAAAATTCTTGCAAGTTCTGAAGTGTTTCTGCTAGTGTCTATTTGAATTCTCACTTGCAGAACACTTGCAAGCAGTGAAGAGCTAAATTTGCCTCCCAAGCAACACTGCCCTACTGCTAACGAAATGTCTCATAGTGGTAGACTGAAGGGCAATGTAAAGAACATAGCAACGATGTAGGACACCAGATCACAAGATCCCAGAAAGGCTGAGATTAGAAGTGACCTTCTGAGATCATCCTGTCCGACCCACATGCTCAAGCAGGACTGGCTAGAGCAGATTCCCCAGGACTGTGTCCTGTTGGGTTTTGAATGTCTCCACAGATTCAGACTCCAAAACCTCTTTGGGCAAATTGTTTGACCACTCTCACAGTAAAAAAGTGTTTTCATATTTTCAGATGGAATTCCATGTGCCCATTGTCTCTTGTCCTGTTGGTGGGTGCCACTGAGAGGAGTCTGACTCACTTGTCTTCTTTCCCTTCCATCAGGTATTTATACACACTGATAAGATACCCCTGAGCCTTCTCTTCAGACTGAACAGTCCCAGCTGTCTCAGCCTCTCCTTGTATAAAAAATGCTCCAGTGCTTTAATCATCTTAGTGGTCCTTCGCTGGACTTGCTCCAGTAAGTTCAGTAACTTTCTTGTACTGGGAAGCCCAGAACTGGAGACATCACTCCAGATACAGCCTCGCTTGAGCTGAGTAGAGACAAAGAACCATCTTCCTCGACCTGCTGGCAAGACTCCTCCCATCTTCCTAAGGAAGGGGATTTTTAACTGAATAAAATATAAAGATCTGATTACAAGTACAAGCACACGGATTGTCCCCTCCTTCTTGCCCTACCGATAGCTTTCATGCAAAGGTCAATGGAATCCTAGACCAAGATACGGACAAAGTAAGTCACAGCACATTTCATCCAAAGCCAAACTGTAATTCCCTTGATGGAAAATTTTCACCCAGAAGATGAATCTTTCGGAAACTGAATGCAGCAGAACAAAACAGTGTCATTTCAAATTCAGTCGAATTCTCTCTAGAACCTAGTGCATGATGTCTCATCATAATAAATAAACATTCTCATGTTGTGTGTATATTTTAGCTGTCATCTGAGGAAAAGGTAAATATCATAGTACTTATTTACAAAACCCATTCTTGATCTCCCTAAATTACATATTGCTTCGAAAATAGGCAGCCAGCTACTGAGCAGATGCATATTGACAAACCTCCACTGAACTCAACCCAGCTCTGCCTGTTTACACCCCCTCAGGATAACGCAGAAGTATATAATAGCCTAAGATGAGATTTTAAATGTAAATGCACATTACCATTAAGGAATAATTTCATACAAGAACTGCAGAATTGGTAAAATATACAGCTGTCTTAAGAATATGAAGGCTAAGTGTGTCCAGCTGCCGGAAAGTATGAATATCAGAAGCCTGTGAAGTGTTTTTGTGATGCTTGCACAGTATCTAACATAAGCATATGTTATAATACAGATTATTTACTTTTAACTGAATGTATCAAGATATTTAAAATTAGAAGGTCTATATAGCAACTGAATAATGTATTTTACATTCATATGGAAGCTTCCAAAAACACTCTGAAATTCTATTTCACAACCTTCTGTCTAAACAAGCTTAATAATCCACCTTCACAAAAACACAGGTTTTGTGATTTGCCAAAGTGACAGAGAGATCATGTTAAAACATTATTATTGTAGCGATTTTTGTAAGGCTAGAACTTGAGTTGTGGTTGTGGAGTCCAAACATCTTTCAGCATCCCGGTGCAATAAGTTGAGTTATGCTCACTTTCTTCTCAGACAGTCCATTGACTCTTTCATTGTGAAATATTTTGGAGAGAAAAAGCTGTTTCCTGAAGAAAAAAACAACATATGATCCCAATGATTATGTGTATATTTTAACAACTTGTATGACTTCTATTGCTGATCTGCCTTATAAAATGCAGATCAACACCATTTCTTTTTTCAGTGGGAAAAATCATGTGTATTAAACACATATAATAGACATAAACACATATCACCCCTGCTGATACGATCATGATCAGGATTTCACATTAGTTTTGTTGAAGACACCCCTTTTTTCTTCATTGCAGACTGTTAAAATCAGGGTGGATCCAGTTCAAGCAGTTAATATCCTATAATAATCCTAAAGCGAAAGTTAAGGAAAAAATTAAGGCACATCTAACAAATGTATACCTATGTTTAATATCTGTGTCTCAGTAATTTTGAACTGGCACAGATTTGTATGTGAGCTACAAAGTATTACAGGTTCCAGTCATGTATCAAAACTTTCAAATACCAAGTTAAATTCAATGTTTTTTTCTTGGTCAAAGAATACTGCAGTACTGTATCAGAGAATCACAGAAAATGGGCTGGAAGGAACCTCAAGAGATTATCCTGTCCATCTCTCATGCCACAGGCAGGATCAGCTCTCCCAATGACATTTCTGACAGATGCTAGTTTAACCTGGTCCTAAAACTTTCAAAAAATATTCCTCATATCAGTCAGAAATGTATTCTCCCTCCTAATTATACTAATATACACGTTAAAAATTGACTTTTAAAAAAATGACCAAACATTTTGGACTTTCATTGTGTTGAAAAAACAAAAACAGAAGACCTCTGGGCTTCCTGATTCTCATTTGCTCGCCATTAACAGCTCTGAAATTAGAGAAAATAGCATTGCTGACTGTCACCAAGACTGGGCTGATTTTCTTCTGCTGTTTAGCAGATACAGAGAAGGCGCAGCCCTAACAGAGTAAAAAATTTCATCTTCCTGGGTGGAAACTGGTGGTTGCAGGGACTGACTCTGTGTATCCCAGCAGGTATTTAGAATCATAGAATCACAGAATTTTTTCGGTTGGAAGAGATCTTTAAGATCCAATCGTTAATCCAGCACTGCCAAAACCACCACTAACCCATGTCCCTCAGCACCACATCTGACCAGCTTTTAAATACCTCCAGGAATGGTGACTCCACCACTTCCCTGGACAGCCTGTTCCAAGGCTTGACAACCCTTTCGGGGAAAAAATTTTTCCTAATATCCATCCTAAGCAACTTGAGGCAACTTATTTCCTCTTGTCCTATGAGCTGTTCCTTGGGAGAAGAGATCAACCCCCCCTGGCTACACCCTCCTTTCAGGGAGTTGGAGAGAGTGAGAAGGTCTCCCCTCAGCCTCCTGTTCTCCAGGCTGAACACCCCCAGCTCCCTCAGCCACTCCTCATAAGGCTGGTGCTCCAGACCCCTCACCAGCTCCCTTGCCCTTCTCTGGACACACTACAGCACCTCAATGTGTACCACATGAGAACCACAACAGTGGTGTGTGAAGGGCACATGTTGGGGTGCGTATACAGCTACGGGTAGTGAAGGATGGAAGGAAGGATGGACAGATGGATGAGTGGATGGATGGATGGGTGGAGGGATGGATGGGTGGATACTTGAAGGCCACCTCTCTGTATTTGGAATTTTACCCTCTGTGGTACTTTGAGGGAGCTGGGGTTGTTCAACCCAGAGAAAAGGAGGCTCCAGGGAGACCTAATAGCAGCCTTCCAGTACCTAAGGGGGGTACAGGAAGGCTGGGAAGAGTCTGTTTACAAAGGCCTGCAGTGATAGGACGAGGGGCAATGGCTTTAAGTTGGGAAAGGGCAGATTTAGATTAGACATTAGGAATAAGTTCTTTACTATGAGGGTGGTGGAACACTGGAAGAGGTTGCCCAGGGAGGTAGTTAAAGCCCCTCCCCTGGAGATATTCAAGATGAAGCTTGATGAGGCCCTGGGCAACCTTGTCTAGTTGAGGGTGTGCCTGCTGACTGTGGGGAGGCCGGACTAGATGACCTTTGGAGGTCCCTTCCGGTCTGGACGGTTCTATGATTCTATGATTTGCAGGCCATAAATACCCTTGAATGATTTTTCTCCCTGCTGATTCTTTGTTCTGTTTCTCTTTTGTGTGTGGATAATGATGGTGGTAATTTGGCTACAATATTCTGAACTTGCGTGATTTTTAGTAAGGACTACATGGATTTGAATCTGTCAGCTAGTCATAATGCTTCCTCAATATTACCCATTTAATGTCAATTATAGACAAAAAATAGCCCACTTATTGTCTCATATTAGCATCCACATCAATAATTGTGCAGAACAAAAGGCATAAACTGAGACCATCTGCTCTCACTACAATAATCTACCTAAAAAAGCTTAGCCAGTAACTCACAGTAAAAGATTCTGATGCCTTTGTCTGGGATCACACTGTTTAAGTGTCTTGTGCGATTAAAATTATTACTGCTTTGGCCCATCACCTATTAGGACATATATTTCCTCATTTCAAGTAAAATACTGTCATTTTATTTTTAGTGCTGTATTAAATTAAGATGGTTTCTACTGGATACCTATAAGCAAAAACTGTACTTTGATTTTATACTTCATTGTCACTCTCTTTCCTGTTGACACTAACAATACTTAGACATTTCTAAAAAAATCATATATGCTGCGGATTTTTATTGTTTTGACAAGTGCACAACTCTTGAGCTGTGCTAAATGCCAGTAAAAAGCCATATCAAAATGCAAAATGTTAACCAGAAGTGCCATCATGACCTGAAAAGTATAAAGGAAAGAAAGAAAAGACTATTTAAAAGCCTGCAATCACAAAAGATTGTTGATATTTAAAGGGAATATACTGTGACTTTTCTCAGCATTGGATATGTGGAATTTTTCCTGGCAGCTTGCAAGAACAGATAGGAGTTTAAGAAACATTCACATGAAAATATAAAAGGCAGGCAAATCCCTGCTGTTTTATACCAGTGTCCCTGTTCTATTCTGCAGCATGTCAAGCCTGTCAAGACATCTCAGTTTTCTCCTTCTAACAAAAATATGTAAATGAAAATAAGGCATTGCAAATGCCCAAAGCATTTAGCACAATGTCTTAAATGTTTGGTTCCGATCAACTGCAGATTCAGTAAATGCTTAAGATTAGACGTTCCCTAACCCCCGATGACAACCATTGAGACTTGATTACAGGCTGTCTTTGAATAGAAAAATATAGGTTTTTTTCTCCAAAACTGAAATATAATACTACACTTTCTATGTCTGATTTTCTAATGTGCTAAGCACCCATCTTTCCCCTTGATTTCAAATGGATTTTTACATACTCACACCATGATTTGTAAGCTGTGGGACTTCTTTTTCATCGTATTTATGCTATGAATTCAATAACAATTTCCTTCACAATATTCAAAATAATACTCGGGGGAAGAAATCAAAGGTAAATTATCCCTTTAGGAAACTTGTGTTCATAGTTTATAACTATATTACTGGCAGTTCATGACCAACACTATGACACCTGAAAAAAAGATTCAAGAGAATACTCAAAAATTTGTGTCTATTTCTAGGCTTTCAAGCTTGGCTAACATGCGCAATTTTTGGATCAGACAACTTTTAGGATTTAATCTAAGAAAAAGAGGCTGATATGGTTGTATTGATGGTTAATCTGTCTATTTTTCAGTCCTTGCCTAATAACAGTTGAACAGCTTGCTGAGTTTTAAATAAATTTTGGGATTAGAAGTCTCTTTTATCCTGGTAATGCCAAGAATACAAATTAAAGATCTTGATGAAATGAAGGCATGTAGTTATTCATTATACGTTGGCCAATGGTTGATGGTGCATATAGTACCTGTATATAGCCAACCAATCAACGTGTGTGTAGTTGAATGATTAGCTTGAATACATTTGTGAGAATCTGTGATGTTTTTTGACCAGCCAGAGTTCTCAAAATGGACACTGGGAAATGGTCAGGGCAGATTAAGGGATGAAGTGGGTTTGTCACCAGTAGCCCCCCATGGTTAGCTCTGCTGCTTGTGCAACCACCTGCTTTTCTTCTTCAGTTGCACCATACCTTTGAGGCACCTCATGTACAGAAATGAGTCTCACACTTTAACCTTCCTTTCTCACCTTTGTAGGTAAGAGAATTCTGGTTCTGGTTCACCTTCACAGAATGCTGGTTATGTATCTTGTATATTGGTAACTCGGTAGTTAAGGTGTCTACACTTGCTAAAGCAGCGCAGTTTCAAATCTTTGCTTGCTTTCCTTTAGAGCAGGAATTTGATGTAGTTCTGCTCAAAAAAGCGGCTGAATACTAAACTACAAAGTCAGCCTCTTCTGCTGCTCCCCAAATTCATAAGTACTGCAGTAGTGAAAGTACACATATTTTTGCGCTTCAGCTTGTCATGTAGAAATACTTTCACTTACACATGTAAAAAAAAAAATGTTGAAATTAATAAAAGTTTTAGTCAGTGTTGAGGTTTGTTTTGGTTTTTTAAGTTCAAAATGATTCTTTTTCAAAATTCAATCTTATCACAGTAAAAAATAAAATAAAGTTTAAATAATGGAAATAGAAATAGCCAGTGCATGTTGGAATGACATTTTAAATATTTTTGGAAGAAAAATAAGTATCATAGAATTATAGAATAATTTGGGTTGAAAGGGACCTTAACGATCATCTAGTTCCAAACCCCCTGCCCTGGGCAGGGACACCTCCCACTAGATCAGGTTGCGTAAAGCCCCATCCACGGATGGGGCAGCCACAGCTTCTCTGGACAACCTGGGCCAGGGTCTCATCACCCTCAGAGTGAAAAATTTCTTCTTGATATCTAATCCAAATCTCCCCTCTTTCATTTTGACACCATTCCCCCTTGTCCTTTCACTACATGCCCTTGTAAATGTCCCTCCCCAGCTTTCCTGGAGCCCCTTTAGGTACTGGAAGGTGCTCGAAGGTCTCCCTCTTCTCCAGTCTGAACTACTTCAATTATTCCTGCCAATTCCAATTGGAAGGTCTTTCAAGCAGTTCTGGATCGTGCAATTTATTTTTCCCAAAGCCTGCATGTGTCTGCTCAACTACAATATGGAGTAATATGTAGGTTCAGAGCTGTGGCTCGCACCATGGCAGGTGTTTAACAAATTGGTGAGTCAATATTTCAGCCTTCATCTGCTGAACAGTGTGGGAATGTGGGCTGTAGTTATGAGATCAGGGCTGAAATTTACTGTGTGCTCCACCTGTTCCAAAAGTAATAAAAAACAGATAGCAATAAGTGTAATATGGGATAGCAATTTTGACTGGCTATGTAAGCTAAGCATTTTACACTCATATGTTATGATTAATAATGCCATATACAAATGTTTTTCTTGAAGGTGAAAACCTACAAGAAAAGTAAAAAAATAATCAAAAGCAAGCAAAGCAAAACCTACAACTGTTGTCATATATATGGAAGAGGAAAAAATTACCTAATGGTATGCATTCCTCTCTATTACATTCCATTAGCATCAAGCCTGTAGACCTTTCCAAATATGAAGAGTTCTTCTATGCATGTTAACATCATCCAGCAACAGAAGGGGCACTTTTCATGATGGACAGGAAAGTCATATCCAAATTTTAAAAAACTACATGTAAAACACATCTTGTTTTAAAAAGAGAATAAATGTATAGTGTTCTAGATTGTTAATTCTTCAAATTAATTTAGTCCTGGACTGATTTATAAAATTAAATTCATTTCATTTATCTGAAAATATTCCTTCACATTCAATTTTGTTCCAAAAACATAAGGTTCAGACTGTCTCTTCTCAGTCAAAAAGTTTCTACATCTTTTTCTCACAAACTGCCCAGTAATTTTATGTACAGGTGGACGTTATCTAGGGACCTGAAGATCAAGGGAGTTCTTAACACAAAACCTCTGGAAGCTGACAATATCTGGACAAAAAGCAGAAGGGTTAGAACCATTCTTACAGAACAAGATTATCAAGATTTCCTGATTAAAATGCTTTGCTTGTTTTCCCTCAGTCTTATCTCCATACTTTATTAGCACAACTACAAGCAATATCTAAAGGAGGGTACGGGGAGACACACACATAATTTTAAAGATAAAAATCCAATAATTTTAATGACCACACTTTGGATACCTAGAATCATAGAATCATAGAATTGTTAGAGTTGGAAAGGACCTTAAAGATCATCGAGTTCTAACCCCCTGCCATGGGCAGGGACACCTCCCACTACAGCAGGTTGCTCAAAGCCCCATCCAGCCTGGCCTTGAACACTTC
>JAOXNO010000033.1:77287413-77306146 GCA_028565335.1 Limnodromus scolopaceus | reverse complement strand
CATGCTACCTTGCCAATCAGATCTCTCAGGAGATCAAAGTCTGCTCTTCTGAAGTCCAGGGTAGCCAGCTTGCTGCATACCCTTCTTGCTGCCTTATGAATCTTGAATTCTATCATCTCATGATCACTGCAGCCGAGGCTACCCTTGAACTTGTTTCAATTAATTCAATACCTCAATTAATTGAATGTGTGGGGGACCAGTGAGGTGCTGAATATGACAAACCTGACTAATAGTCTCAACAAAAGCAGGCAACCAATCAAAAAGCCCAATGGTGAAGGTCTTAAGAACTTATCAGAGCTAAACGGGACACTAATTTTTCACTAGATATAACTTTTAAGCTCTGGAGTGACTTCTCCATGAATAGAGTGTTCTGCAGAGTTCTCATAGTCCAATAAGAATTATGAATAAAACCCAAAAGATTGACTAAATGTCTTCCATAATAATTTGTAGGTCTTATCTTCCAAGCACTTTATTGCATCATGGTTGCCAGAAAAATATGCTATCAGCCATTGGTGGTTAAAATGTTAGTGAGTTCTACCCCATTCAGAGAGAAGTAGAAAATCTAAGGTAACTCTGATTATACTGCAGAGGGTAAAAATGCACTATAAACCCTTTTTTTTTTTCTTTTTTGGAAGTTTCTGCAGGATGTGTACAATCAGGACATTTGGTGAAAGTGTTTTCTCAGAAAGTATCCAGAACAGTGAGAATAATACTTTGTTGCTTTCAATATAAACCTTTTATATTATTTTTTTTGTAAGAGAAGGGATAATTTTTCCAAGGTTTAAAAATTTACACAATGCTTCCCACACTTATATTCTGTTTCAAGCACTGAATTACTGAAAATTAGGGTAACGCTAAATGGTGTACTAACAGCTGACTTCAAGTAGAGGTCTATTGCTGTGATGAGCATTCTTAGGTCTTCCACCTAAAATTATGACTTTGACATCTTCACTTTGACATGCCAATCATCTAAATAGTAAAAATGAGGAAAAATTTATTTTGTTAAGGTAGTTCTTCCTAGAAGGACACAACTACTCCAGAGTGGTCTGGTGACTACATTTTATAATATGTTCTAATTCAAATTGTTTTAGACTAGAGACAGGGACTCATATCAAAGGACAATCACTTGAACACCAGGTTTTTCTTAAGTGGAAGATTTTTTTATTCTCGTTACTTGTTCTACTTGGAACATTCTCTGCCAGGATCATACTAACAGCTATTTCAGAGCATTTCCTGGCTTCCTTTTGGTTTCACAGGTCCATCAAAGTAGGGTTAAAAGGTGTTTGCACCTGAATGGATGATTTATGCTTACTTCTCCAGCTTCCTTTTAGCTTTGGGTCTAGTAAATGTTTTCAAAAGTTTGTGTTGTACTGTCAATCACTACATTTTTTTTCCTTTTTTTTTTTTTTTAAATTCTTTTATTTTTATATCTATATTTTGTCTTCAGTTTGCTGTATATCACGTCCTGGGAATATTCGGTATTCCAGAGCTTCTCTACTAAACTGAATAGAAAGAGAATTACAGCTAAATCACTATACTGAAAACCCCTGCATGCTTTGGCTTTAGAGCTCAAATCCTAGTTTCCAAAGTAAATAAAAAAAACTAAAAAAGGAAAAAAAAAATCTCAATTTTTTTTACTGTGAAAACAAGGGATAAGCTCACCACACTAAATTAAAATTCTACTGAACCCAGCTAGAGGGCTCATTACTGGGTTGTATTGCAGGACTGTCTGTTCCCTAATCCCTTACACTATTTACTCATTCACAAGTGTACTTTGCTGGAATTTTCTTCATTTTGTAAAATGTACTTTAGAAATTATATATATGCAACCCAAATAAAACCAGGACTTACCAAGTGTGCTGTTTACTGTAGGCAAACATTATCATTAAAAGTCCATGTGTTCCTTGCTCTGTTCTGAAATTCACTCTGTTAAAAATGGAAAGCTTTTCCTTCCTTTCAAGTGCTTCCCCAACATCTGCTACCAGGATGTGTAAGCATGCAAAAGATAAGTAGGCTCGTATTTTCAGATTAGAACCAGCCTTTATTTAAATATGCATAAACCTACAAGGAGATTTCGTACAGTAGTAACAGGCGTGGATTTTGCAGCTGGTTCTCAAAGTTTGAGAGGTAAAAACTTTCTAGAAACATTTTTTGTGTGGAGAAGCAATAGTGTTACTGCAGATTTGTAAATTATGGATACCTTATCACGGATGCAGTTACAGCATCACTTCTGCACTGAAACATACAGATGACGGAGAGAGTGTAAGAGGTGAGAACACATAAAAATCAGAAAACAGAAGTTCTATATGTCTGTCTTACTAAACAGACTTTATGAAACAGGAAAGAGTGGTTTGGGTTTTCTAAAATGCAGAATTTTTAACTATGTTCAACTGTACACAGTAGTGAACTGAGGGTTGAGGTATTTTACACCCATTGGATTTAAAGTCTCCAAAGAAAATCTGACCTGCCTCCTTGAAAGATGGCTCAAGTGTGTACCTAAAATTATGTAGATATCTCTCATCATCACATGGAGCTGTGAACACATACATAATAATAATTAGCCATCATTGCTTTTCTGTATGTTAAATTAATCTCTCCAACTTTCATGTTCTCCCTCAATACTTATTATTTATTGTTTTTCTACTTCTAACTTCTTGGCTAGTTAATCAAGCTCATAATTGACTTAATGTTTCTCTTGCTTGATTTGTTTTAATTTTTCTTGTTTCCTCTTATCTTACTTAACTTCTTTGTATTCTCAATTGTCTTTCTTTCCTGACTATAACATTCTGCTCTTTCCTGATTTTTTAAGCTTTCCTCTTCTTCTTTCAACTGTTTTTCATTTTTTCCTTTCTCTACCATGTTCTGCTGTCCACTATGTTTTAAATTCTCCAAGTTTCCATATAGTTTATGGTGTTGGAAGTCTCCTTGAAATTAGGGACGAAGCAGGAATATCAAAATACTTGCTTTATTTGAGGGATTTGGTTGTGAAGAGAATAGAATCCTTCTATTCAATGCAGCTCATAGTCCGAGTATCTCTCTCTCACCTATGTTTTTGAAGTAAATTAGTTCCCAATAGTACCATGGAACTGTTGAAAAATCCTCTGCTCTACCTTTCCTGCAAGACTCCTACATCTGTATTCTGAATAATTTTTAGCATAGTATGAGAACATAGGGGGAGAGATATCAGTTAGAGCAAATGAAGAAATTGGCAAGACTATGAAAAAAAAAAATCACTTTAAAATGTGTATTTTTCTTGTAGTCTAATCAATGATTTCCTGATGGGTCTCACCCTAAGACAAAATAAGCACATCAGTTGTACAAATACTTAGTTGGCAGATTTAAGAATTCCCTTTCATGCTGTACCTACCCCTTAAATGGTCAGGAGGTTTGGAAGAACACCTAGAGATGCTCGTGTGGCAGTCTTCACTCTGTTGAACATGTTGATGCATGTACCATTTTCAATGGTCTCTATCTTTCACTAAAATCTTGTCAGCGTCCTTAAGGATTATTCACATCTCTGTTGCTTGAGTAATTTGTAATCTTGTTTTCTCTGTGGAGCAATCCACAGATCTTTCCACAGTAGGTAAAATCAAGCTGTGACATCCTTGTTCTTGTCTTGGTTGAGAGTATGTTGTAGGTCATGCATTCCTAATTTTAAATCCAATAAATCACTTGAAATAATCTTATCTTTTTTAGTCATAAATCCTACCGTATTAGCGTCTTACAGAGATGTGAACTTGTACTCAGTCTATAAACAGAAATACCTCACAAAATATTACATTTGTTTCAATACAACTACTATATACACTCTTTTCTTTATGCGATACCTTGGAAAATATAAATTGACAATTAGGTAGCACTGCTATCTCTCTGGCAAATGAAGTAATCAAACTTGTCGATTAGACAGGGAATAGACAGCAGATACATTTTAGAAGTTCTTGATGGATCTAGTTAACCTGTTAAACTGGTTTATTTTCTTCAAAATATGAATGCATCAATGTCCCGGTTTGAGGTAAAACCGAACCAATTTTGTGTTCTGTAATTTTATATTTTAGCTAGGCCTCCTCTAACTCTCTGAAATTAACGGCATATTGTGGAGAAAACTGCTTGTTCTCAGGGTGATAAGGCCAATGTTTGTGCTAAATGCCAAGGAACAGGGGTGCAGAGAGGCCCTTGCTTATACCTACTGCTATAACAACCAAGGTCAGCCAATTTTCGTTATTTGCCCCTTAGAGGGTCGGAAATGGAAAAAACTTAGAGGAAGTTTTTTGTGGGGAGGAACGGACAGGAGAGGTGACCCAAACATGACCAACAGGGTATCCCATCCCATCTGCCCCATGCCCAGTATAAAAGCTGAGGGATCAAAGGGTCAATGTTCTTCCTGTGATGGCCAACGTCCGAAGAAGACCCTGTCTGTTCATCTGCCTTTGGTCCCGATCAGTGTGTTCCTGACTCCAGAGCTGGAATCCAGTTCCCATCCATCATTGAGTCCAGTCTGGGACTTCCCCAGTGCCTGCTGGTGACGGGACTGTCATCCTGGGAGCTTGATATGGTTTTGTATATATTGTATCTATTTCATTATTTTCTTCTTTTTTTATTTTTATATTAATTCTTCATTAAAGTAGTTTAGTTCATTCTAAACTTTTGAATCTCCTTATCTCTTCCTCTTCTCTTTTGGCTGGGGGGGAAGGGCCATCTGTTGGTCCAGTTGAGGTGATTTCAGCTGAAACCACAACAATCAACAAAACACTGAAAGACTTTTTGTCAGCTATGCCATGGTTTTAGACTCAAAAAAATAGCAAGAATAAAACCAAAAACTTCATAATTTTTAAAATATGCTAACACCTGACTGGTGTGTTTGATATATTCTTTAGTATAAATAGAATACTACAATGAGTTTCTAGTGAGTAAGTCTGTGCTGATAAGTCTGAAGCAAAGCACTATGAGACGCTATGGCAGAAGGCTGGCATTTATCTAGCATCATTTCTATATTGTTGGAGGATTTTGGTCCACGAAAGTCAACAGGCTTTGCAGACTCCATGCCCCAACCATTCTGTGTACCTGCTAAAGCAGAGGATTACTCTATTAGGTTGTGAGTTTGTTTTATATCTGTTCAAATCCCTGAGCAGCCCCTGTTCCATGGCTGGGCCAGTCCATGGTGAGGGACTGAGGGCCTTGGGCTGTCACGCATGGAGTGATCACTTCACTCATAGAGAGAAGCAGTGATACATTTATTGATATAAAACTGGGATTTAACTAAGAAACTACCATCTGTACAAAATTACAATATTTCCAAACAAAATATACAATAACTTTTCCTGTGTTACTTATTTTGGCCCATGTATAAGGGCAGACTTTTCACTTGCAGCCTCTTATAAAATTCCTTGATACAGCAGAAATAAGATGGCTTATCCTCTTCACGTTTTCCAAATGGTACGTGCTGTCCTGCACCAATAATAGATTTGCTTATGGCACTTACTAATTTTCAATATTGTGCCACTCTTCTAACAATAACAAGCAGAAGCATGAACAGCAAAGGTTATTATTTACTAGCCACAGCTCAGCGTACCATATAATCAAATCCTTTGTCAGAGCATCCTGCCACATAATCAGATCTTGTGAATTGTCAAAGGCAATTTTATAAATATATATATTCATTTAAAGCCTCAGCAAGCTTGTCAAGGCATGGGATAAGTACATTTTTCTTTTATTTTTGTGCTTTTGCAGTTCTTTATATATGTGGTAATTACATTGTCTTCAGATGCAGTTTCCACAGTGAGAAGTAACACTATACATCTACAGCATGCTTGTGTCTAAAAAACCACAGTTATTAGACTGGATAGTTGATTTAAAGGTTATTTTTCCCTATGTAATGTGGTTTAAAGATTTTTATGCCGTTTACCACATTGTATAACAAGCAGTGTGATGCACAGCATAAAATTAGAAGAATTGGGAGACTCCACAAAGAGTACATATCTTTCCTACTCTGGTGTGGTTTAAGATGCCTCACTTCTGGCTCTGATGGGGTGATGAACACCTTTGGAATTTTTATTTACTCCCAGGAAGAGGTTGGAAAACTTTTTCATAAGGCTGATTTTATCGATTAGAATCATAAAGTCCAAAATTGATCTGAAACTCTGTGAAGAGACAGGCTGGTTCAAAGTAGGAAAAACAGGTGTTAGACAAATGGTCTTAGAGGGGGAAAGAGTCATAAACATTGCTGAAGGTATTGCAATAGATGATGTCAAATTTTAGAGATGTTAGAAAACACAGTAATTTTAGGTGAAATAATAGATACTATATAATGTTCTGTATATTCAAAGCCTGTTTTTAAACATTAGGTGTGAACTCAGTGGCTTTAGAATCTCACATAAATACCTAAAATCTTCAGAACTCTATTCTATCTGTATATGAGACTTTAGTATTTGCAGTCAGATAGCCTCAAAGAGATGCTCTGTAAATGCTACGGAAAGCATTGTGTAGTTCAAACATAATTCGTGCTATTTAGCGTCTAGTCTCCATACATCCTCATTGTCTGTCCTCTAATTGGATGATGACGATGAAGACATCTGCCAGATTTAAAGAAAAAAAAAATAAATCAAGTAATATGTCAGCCAGAACAATAGTGAGAAAAAAAGAAAGAGGAAAGAAACAAGTAGTAACAATGTCCCAATTAAAATGAAGAACAAAACAGTTGAAGTGCAGATGAGTGTCAGCTTCCTTCAGACAGCACAGACAATGAGAGCTGTGCAAACACATCCAGGATATGTTTGGAAAAGAGGTAACTATAGCACAGAAAAAATAGTCCTGAAATCAGTAATTGAATAATATTGCCAGGATTTAGCTGTAACAGATCAAACAGTACTTTTTCTCAGATATATATCCTGTGTGAATTGACAAAGACAGGGAGTGAAGGGTTAGACAAACAGTAACCGATTCTTGAACACAATTACTTTAGCCCTGGTTTTCCTCACAATCCTGATTATTGGCTGTTGTGGTATGTTAATTTACTTTACGCAAAGAAGAAAGAAGGGTCTAGAGAGGCCATGGTTCTACTTAATATATCTAATGCAGTGTCATATAAATAAGTGGTGCCATCTGCATTATGAAATCGTGGGGGACTTGACTTTGATCTCATTTCAGTTACTTTAGAGTGCAAATAGCTGGAGTGTTAGTTTTCCTTTATTTTTTGATGTTGTTATTTCCAACAGCACAATTCAGTCAGACTATGTGTAAATTAAAAACTTTATTTGGACGGGGGGGGAGTTCAACCACTTCTGGACAGTTTTTTGTATTGCAAAAGTCCTCAGGTACCTATTTCTAGGGTAAAATATAGGGCTGGATGGTGTCTGGGCTCAGACACCCAATCTTGCCTTGCATCCCAGTCCCCTCAGTTGCTGTCATGTGGACACACAAGCCCTTGAGTCCGCAGTCCCAGTCCCCTTGCATACACACACCAATGCACACACGAGTGAGTATCATACCTAGAGATGGTCTCCTGGTCCCCCCAGTAGCCAGCTCCTCCCATGGCGTTGCCTGGAGACCTTCTGACCACGCTGGCTCTGAGATGACTCCACCTCCTGACCACCTGCCCCATCTGGATCCTGTCTGGTACCCACACACTCGCACACCCACGTCAGCTTCTGATGCTGTGCTGCAGGCACGGGGCTCTGGCCCCTGCTCCCACTTGCTTCCACCTGGCACTTGCTGTCACTCACTCAGACCAACCTGTTTACTCACCACCAGCCCCTTTCATCCCCTTATTCCTCTATTTTCCCACACTTGTCCATCCCCAAATTGCCCAGATCCTTCCCCTTCCCATCTTTGGTTCCTCCTCTAAACGTTCCTTAATCAGTCCTGTGCAATTCCAGACTTACCCTGCATCCCATAATGTGTCCTACACACCTAGATAGTGACCAACCTCAGTCCAAAAGGTGCTCATTGACTCACTTTGACACGTTTCACAAGTGAGCTTTCAGACTGAGGCTTTCCTGGGACAGCCATGGAAGGGACCTGGACAGGACATCCCCTCCTCCGAGTCCTTAATTTGGGTTCCTGGGCCCTTGTGCTCCTCTGAGTTTGTGAAGATGGGTCTTTGGTGGTCTGATGGCTCCTGAGTTTGGCCTAGGAAGAGACAAAGCAAGGTGTTATTTGGGACCCCCTCCTGCCATGGTCTCTCTGCTCCTTTGTGGGCACGCAGATGAACTTTTAGCACATACCTGTGTACCACGGGTCTCTTAAATGACATCATGTTCACAGTTAAATACCTGAAGAAGTTCAGTGTTGAGAACAGAGACAAAACTATCAGTTGGACACGAAATAAGGTGAATCACATACTTGAACTTTGGTGCCCGGAACACACTTGAGACAACCAAGGGTCTGAAGTGATGGGTTTGTCGATGGTTCTGTCTCACAGGACATAGCAAGCTAGGGGAAGGTCATCTGGAAGGATCTTTCTTTACTGTTGTAGAAGGACATGCTCCCAGGCAGTGTGGACACAAGTCCATCCATTACATTTTGTTAGGAATTTTTCCCTACCTGTTTTTTATTTATCTGCATAGCCATATCCATGAGTAATACAAAGAAAATACTCAATTAGGCAGAACACACTACTCAAGGTGTGCTTAAAAAATTGCTCCCTCAAAATGGGATTTTGTCAAATTGGAGGTTTTATCACAAGGCTTTCTTCTGTTTTGGCACTTCTTGATACTTAATTACTTGAGTGACAGAGTGTGCAGTACACCTTGGTAAGTCTGCATGTGTCGGCAGGCCAGGAAGGATCCCCTTCTGAAGGGCAAGGTTAGCATGCAGAAACGGTCACAATGAATTAGGATGCCTGTCTGAAATAAATAAGATGCCCGTCAAGAAAGACAAGATGAAAGTGCCGCAGGGAGAAGTAAATAGCTGCAGAGAGACGAGGTGGGGGATGACCAGCCAAGCAGCAGTTCTGCAAGTAGGACCTGGACTCATGTTGAACCTTTACAGATTCATAAAATCATGCCATTGTGGTTGTATGGACTTCTGGAAGATATTGACTGCAGCTTACACAGGCTGACACCAGCACTAGATTGGATCAGCTATGGCTTTTTGTTTTTTTCAAGCAGCGGGAGTAGAAGATGTCTAGCAATCTCTAACATCTTTGTTCTTTCTCCAAAGTGATTTTTTCACGTCTGTACAACTGATTCAACATCACCATCTGTGCCTTGTCTCTTCTTGAACAGTCTGGAGCATAGCACTGAATTACAGTTGAAATGGTTTTAGTCCGGCACCTCCAACAAGGCATTGGAATGTTTTTAGTTTCTCACTCCATAGCCCTTTCTAGAGCACTTATGTACTCCAGTCAGCAGTTTTTATTAGACTATGTCTTATCATTACTCTTAATCTAGCGGTCCCTACTAGGTTTCATGGTAAGTAAGGCCTACTGGCATAGTGTTGGACATTTGGGAGTAAAGAAGCAGCAAGACTCAATGCAGACCAATGCATGAACATTACAGGAAGAATCCCAAAAGAATCTCTGTCAAACTACAGAGTTAAATGGAGAAAGGTTTGGCCAGTTAACAGCAAAAGGGATCCTGAGAGTCCACGGTGTGGATGCTTCACCTAAGAGGACCCAGATGAAGATGCATCTGAGTGTAAAAATCAGAGCAAACCTTGTGGAGCGGCCTAGCGAAAGACTGTTGCAGAAAAAGACTGGTTGGAATTGCATGAAAGACAGGTGAAGTGTGTCCTCTAGTCTGCTCAGTGCTGATAAAGCATTTACTAGAGTTTTATATCCCACTGTAGGCATTATTCTTTCAGGAAAGATAAAACAGAATAACTGGTGAGAGATCAGTGCAGAATGATAATAATGATAGGTGATCTACAAAGACAGGAGTATTTGGAGCTGATTAGTCTGGGCAAGAGAAGGAAGAGGGTACCAAGATCAGACTGCTAAAAATGAGAAAGACGTAAACTCACTGTCATGGGATTAAGGCAAGGAATAATAGGTAAAAGAGAATCAAGGAATGTGTAGTTTAGACATCAGAAAAGAGACTCTCCAACAGTAAGAATAGTTAAGCACTAGTTTAAGTGAGAAGACTGTAGACTCTCCATAACTAGGGATTTTGAAAAGCAAATTAGCCAAATACCCGTTAGGAATGGTTTTACTGCCCGGGAGCAGTGAAGGGATTAGACAACTTCTCAAGGGTCTTTCAAGGCTTATTTCCCATTAAACAACTACAACGTAATATTTCAAAGCATATTAATACTAGAAATTCTGTTGCCACTAATACTATAAATTCTGTTAGCAGGGAAGAGCAAACTCAATTCTTCTAGACAAACCTACAAGAGCAAAAAAACCCAACAAACAGTTGCATTGTAAGGCACAGAAATTAGAATATGAAATGTATGTATTACTAGTTTTAGAAGACATGCAGTAGTATTGGTAAAGCCATACTTCCTACTTTGCAATCTTTAGAAATTTTACAGTTAACTGTATTGAAGCTGGATTTGGCTCTTGCATTGCGTTTGTCTTGACTTTTTTCAGAGGTAATTTGTCACAATGGTAGACACTGGAGAAAATCTTGAGGTCTGGTTTCTTAATCTGCTTGTCTAATAAGAAATATGATAGGGGATTACAATTAAATTTTCTTATTCTTGACCTACAGTGTGTCATTGTATCTGCTTTAGATGATAAAGAATTGTATAATCTCATGAAGAAAGAGCAAGAGGCGCTTGGCTAATTTTCTTATCAGCAGCCACTATAGTGTTTTGATAAAAATAAAAACTTTCGACATGTAAGAATTGAAACTGATAAAAAGCACATATAAACTGGTTTCTGGATTAAAGTTGCTAATCTTGCAAAAGGGGGCTGTTGTCATCATGACCTTCTACTAATAAACATTAAAATACAGAGCTATTTAACTTAATTTTGTAGCTATTCCTGCAGTGCATGCAAATGGAATTTAATTAAAGATGAAAAAAGTTACATTAGATAATGTTTTTGACCTCTTTCCCAATTACTGGCTATAAATATATTGACCTCTGCTTCCTGGCAAGCATATTGCAAATGAAACCAAAAATACATTAAAGAAAAATATTTATTAAGTAGTGTTTGGTAATATTAGGAAGCATCAGATGCTCTCTAAACATATAGGAGAACTTTTTTTGTCCCACAGACCTTTTAATCTGAAGTGGCAAAGACGAGAAATATGGAAATGAAAACAATAAGCAACACAATCAGGGTAAAACTAAGCACGTATGATACTCATCTGCTTCTTTCTCTCTTTTTAAAGTTGAGCATCCACATTTCATCACCTTCTGTTCTCCTCTTGAGCCATTTTGTCTTTCTTCAACAATGAGCATCAATTTCAATCCCTATGTTTTTACACACTTCTGATTCATCTGAATCCAATATTGGCTCCATTTTGGAATGGAGATGGTTGCCACTCTTTGCTGAGTAGACATGTATGTGATTGTAAGTTAATCTTGTTATTGGATTGCTTGTTTCTTAGGATACTTGTGAAAGGCAACAATACGCTGGGTTAAAAAGAAAGATAATCGGAATACAAATTATGATGCTCTGGTTTCTCTACTGGTAGATTTCCTGGTTTTCAAGCTTTCCACAACTATTAAGGTGCAGGTCATTTGTAGTCAAAAAACCCATTTAAAGCCTTTATTATGGGAAAACTTTGATCCTCTTCTCATGAGTAGATACAACACATGGGAAAGAAGACTTTTCCCACCTACCAATCTGCAGAATTCATTTTGAAGTGGTCTTCAAAGTTTTCAGTTACCAGGTAGAAGTAATCTACCTAGAAAGTCTGGCCTTGCTTCTTGCTTCCCTAACAGATGTGGTTAACCCAGGCACAGAAGAAAGAATTGATTTATTTCTTGGGATCTCTGTTTATCTGTAATGGCTCAACATTCACTTTTCTTGATAGAGGAATTTTTGCACCTACCCTACGCAATTAGGTCTTAATCTCACTGTTGATTAAAATAGCACTCCAGCACTCAAAGGTCAATCTTTCAGCTTTCACAATAGAAATGATGACAAAAATACCCATAGGCACAAAGCAAATATTTAATTGTGCGTTCTAAAGGGTTGCTGCTGTTCTCAGTCGAATTGAAATTGCCATCAATTAAGACATCAAAAAAAAATCCAGTTACCAAAAAAGAAACATCCAAAATAACTAAAATCTCAGTCAAGTCCCGGAATGGCTAAGTTATCATCAAATGTACTGAAATGCTGTGAATAAACGTTTATCACCTCCCCCATTGATGATGGGAATCAGTGATAAAATCTTATTTAAATGAGAAAAAGCATGCACGTTGGCTAGTTTAACAGACTTGAAAGATGAAGACCTCGAAGTAGTTACCAGATTTAAACTGAGAAGCATCGGTCTGTACTGGTGGGCATCTACTTTGTAAAGAATACAGGTTTCTAGACCTTTATGAACATTCATTAGTCTAAAAAAGGGAGTATTTTGTGAAAAAAGGAACTCCTGTCTGTGCTATTGTTTAAATCCATTTGGAAGAGAGAACTACTGCAACATGTCTGTCCAGCTATGTCAAGAAGATAGGCCAGTAATTCCTAGTAGTCAACTGTTTCAAAAGTTGTAGGGAATAAACAGGTCGATCTTTCAGACCAAAAATTTGGACATTTGAAATGTCCAAATTTGATTATGTTGAAGATTGTGCCTTGAAAACTATAAACTGAACCTGGTAATCTCTTCCTGCCTAAAGCCCTTTTTAAATATTTTTTGAAACAATCAGAGAAAATAAATTATTCTCTTACAGCAGATATTTATATATAAAATACATATAATATAATATATATTCTTGTATAAAAACATATATCTAAAATATATATATAAAAGAACAGGTGGAACAAGGTGGGCAATGACAAATTGCCAAAGGAAGTAATGCCATTTTCAAAAATGATACCTTAACCTTTGTGTCTGACAAGTGATACCAAAGACATTGAGGAAATTCCTCAATATACCAAGCCTTTACTGGCCTCTCTAACAGATTTGGAAAACTCCAAGGAGGAAAAATTTCCACTGGTTTCCAGCTTCCATACTAAAGTAGAAATAACGAGAATAAAGCAACTTTAACCTAGGACTTCCTCAGCCTAGAAGCTAGAAAATAAAAGCAATTCAGATCTTCCTTTCTCTGAAATCTAGTGATTTTAACAAAATGCTTTAAAGTACATGCCTCATAGGATGCTGATAGCTGCAGGATGTGGACTATACCAGAAATGTGTGCAACTTGTCCCGGTGGTAGACACAACTCACAAACTACTGCCAAAGCTATGAGTATGGATTTAACAGTCTAAATTTTGCAGTAGGAGGATGTTAATTTTGCAACAACCACTTACAAAGCCTGACTCCTGGAATGCTTTTTTCCAGACACCTCTTATTCAATTCACCAGTGCTGCCTGTGCAAATGCATTTGAAGAGAGCTACCATCCATACAGGATTTCATACAGCATGACCTTGCAAAAATGCTACTTTTATTGTTACCATAATTTTACAAATATCCTATGACTTTTTCAAAAGGAATGAGACTGTACTTGCAAAACTCTGGAACACTTCAAAAAACATTTTATTCCCATCTTAATTTGAAGTGTGACAGTCTTGTCAATAAGAAAATGGTGTTAAGGAAAATGTATATCGGTTAGCCTCGTAGATGTCAGAAGAGAATGCATAAATACCAAGTCATGTTCAGAAGACCACTGGTAATACAATTAGAAGCATTTTATGATTGTATACAGTAAAGTGCCCATAATTTGGATCAGTTACAACAGTCCTTTTGTGGAATAAACAGTTTAAAAGGCAATGTCACCTTTCAGAGAGCAAGAGTGACTTCTGTCCCTTACTCTCTTATTTCCTTAATTCTCTAATTAATTCTTCCCTTAACTCAGGAATTTACACTCAGTGTTTTCCATTGGGGAAAAATATAAATTGGCTTGAAGATGTTAAGATTTCAGGGAGATGGAAAGAAAACTTTCATGCATATTATGAAAGAGACATATTATGTATTTCATATATTAAAATAGATGTTTTGAAAACTATGCAAAACTTATGTAGGTGAGTGAATAGTTATTATTATTTCATTTATTCTGTAGATTCTGTGTTTGTATTTTTCCTGTTGATTATTCTTGAAGACTTCAGGGCTGTTAAATACTGTACATTCCTACAGGAGAAAGCTGGCAATGAAGAACTTAGAGCCAACACTGACCTTTTTTTTACAGCTTTATTGTATTTATTTTTCCTGTCAAAAGCAAGGGAAATCCAGTAAGGACCTTATTATAAGTGCTTGGATTTGGTTTTGGTTTATTTTAATTATGTTTTGAGTCATAGGTTCACAGAATGTAAGGCCAGAAGATATCATTGCAAACACCTAGTCTGACTTCATAAAGAACTTAGTTGAATTAAAAGAACTTAAAAGTACCCTGAAATATAACGGGTAAACAGTTTCTAATATTTTGAGGGATGGAAAGTCCCTATAGGCCCCCACAACTAATGACTTCAGTACTAAAACTGCTTAAACAACATAGACCAGAAATGTGCTGACCCGTCCTTTTATATGGCTATTAACATTCACAAAATACAGAGATATTATACAGATATTTCTGTTCCCTGTTGAGGATGAAAAAGAGGGTAAAGAGAAGGATGATACAATTATATTTCAGAATCATGAAGAAATCTCCTATGAGAGTTTAAGACTGCTACCTCAGTTAATGATTTTCTTATTCTAGAAGTACCTTCAGACTTCAAGAAAGACAAGACAGTGATAATTTGGGAATATTCTACAGAAAATGTTAGTTACTGAACTTAGCTCATTATTTTCTCTTTGAGAAGAATAATTGCAAAAGTTATTCCTTTTTATACAAATATAGTCATACTCTTGTTATGTGAACAATGAATAGGTTATGGTTTTGCTTTGTAAGAGGCAAATGAACAAACTTTTGCAGGTTTTTTAAGAGAATAGGAATGAGAGTGACTATAAAATGGAAGAAAAAATGCTTTATAATGAAAAAAACCATGAGTTCAAAACCAGAACATCTTTGACTTGATCATACTTGCATTGTAAAGAAAAACTGTGAGAATTCAATGGCAAACAAAATCAGAATAACAATACAGCATAAGTTTAAAAGCAAGCATATAATTTATAAAGTGTTATATTTCATTTTACAATTGTAAAAATGTTAAAATTAAGTCTGGATATTTTCTATAGAAGATATAACTCAATGCTTAATACTTGTTCCTTATATCAGGTTTAATTTTATGACTAGTGCAATTTTAGCCACCTGCAGTGGCAGTCTGCATTCGACTGGGACTCAAAGTTAAAGAAAAACAAAATTATAATTACGACGATTTTATTATTAGAGAAAGGCAAAGATAGTTGAAAAAAACCACAATTAAGTAAAAGATGATTACACCAGAGATTATTTCCTTTGCCTAAAGTCTCAAATAAAAAGAACACAGTTCAACTTCTGGTTTTTACCTGTAGACGAGACTTTGTCACCTTCTGTTGTGGGTCAGCCCATGTAGGCAGCTAAGCACTGCACAGCCTCTTGCTTGCTCCCCCCTTAGTGGGATGGGGAGAGAATCACAGAATCATTCAGGTTGGAAAAGACCCTTGGGATCAGCCCTACTCTACAAAGTTCTCCCCTACACCATATCCCCCAACACCGCATCTGAAAAACGCATTCAGGGATGGTGACTCAACCACCTCCCTGGGCAGCCTACTCCAGTGTCTGACCAAGTTATCAAGTTCCAACTCACCATCCATGAGCAAGGACATCTTCAACTAGACCAGGTTGCTCAAAGCCCCATCCAACATGGCCTTGAACACCTCCAGGGATGGGGCAGCCACAGCTTCTCTGGGCAACCCGGGCCAGGGTCTCACCACCCTCATAGCAAAGAAGCTCTTCCAGAGATTTTTATCTAAATCTCTTCCAGTTCAGAACCCTTCCCCCTCATACTTTGGCTCCCCTCCCTGATCAAGAGTCCCTCCCCATCTCTCCTTGAGCCCCTTTAGGGACTGGAAGGGGCTCTAAGGTCTCCCCAGAACCTTCTCTTCTCCCAGCTGAACACCCCCAACTCTTTCAGCCTGTCCTCACAGCAGAGGGGTTACAGCATTCAGATCATCCTTGTGGCTTCCTCTGAACTCTCTCCAATAGGTCCATCAGGACGGTAAAAGTGAGAAAACTTGCGGGCTGAGATAAAGACAGTTTAATAGGGAAAGAAAAAGTTGTGCAGGAAAAGAAGGAATTAATTCACTACTTCTCAAAGTCAGGGAGATGTTTAGTCATCTCCAGGAATGCAAGGCCTCATCACATGTAACAGTTACTTGGGAAAACTAATGCCTTTAGCTCCAAACTTCCCCACTTCCTCCTTTTTCCCCCTGTTTTTCATTACTGACTGTTGTGTTGTATCATGTGGGGTGGTTGGGGTCAGCTGTGTCCCCACTTGTGCACCCCTAGCCTGCTCACTGGTGGGGTGATGTGAGGAGCAGAAAAGGCCCTGAAGTTGTTGCAAGCCCTGCTCAGCAAGAGCTAAAACATCCCAGCGTTATCAACACTGGTTTTGTCACAAATCCAAACACAGCACCACACAAGCTACTGAGCAGAAAATTAACTATCCCAGCCCAAACCAGTACATCTTATTTCCATAAGTTGTACATACCTTTTCACTGTATTCCTGACACCTGAAATATTTACAAATGGGCAAAATATATTCATTGATGAGATTGTCAGTCTTGGTTAGATTATTGTAAATTACCTACATCATTTATAAAACCATTTCCCCAACCAAAATAAGCAAGGCAGTTCTCAAAAGAAACCATTCAAGGCATTGTCATGAGAGTAAAAAATGAAGGTGAGATGCGAATTTAATTCTACTGTTTATTTTGGCATACTTAGTTTATGCATCCTCTCCAGAAATAAGTAGTCTAAATGATTCCGTGTTTAAGTAAAGAAGCTTTTAGTGCTTAAACACATAAAAATCATCTAAATAGCCCATTCAAAACCCTCTAAGGAAAACTATTATTAAGTGGCCCCTTACAACTCCAGCTCGTTTTTTTTGTTTGTCCCTATGAAATCCCATGGTGGAAGGAAACTGACTTGAAAACTTGCTGTGCAGATTTAGGCAGGTGCCACGGGGAGGAAGGAGAGAGTTGTTCTTCACTTTAGCTTTCTTACAGCACCAAGACTGATCAGGGAAGTGTGATCTCAGGTTGAGAAGAAGGTCAGGGAGACCAGCTGGATCTGCTCCAAAGGCTTTTAAAATATTCTTTATCTCTAAATACACAGAAGAGGGAGGACTCTCTCATTCACGTTTTTCTAAGTTCAGAATGAGCTGTTGTCATTTGCCGTTTGGCTCCACTCCTTCATGAGGTCTTTTGTTACACGTTTTTGGCTCATGAATAGCCAGTCTGCTACTTTACATGCAGCGGGGTAATCCTCTTCCATCAGCTTGATGGGTAGATGGTCCTTCTTGTGGTGGTGGAAATTCTTAAAAAAAATATTCAGCCATTTTGTTTTGTAATAGATTCTTTTAGTTTCATCAGTTTTAATAAGAGCTGAAATGTTTGTTCTCATAAATCCAAACACTCAATTACATATAAAAGCTTTTCAGCTCTTAAATTTTTTTGCTAAAATTAGATTGTTAAAATTATCTTTCTTTTTAATAGTTATTTGGTCATGTTGTCTTATTGAGAATAATTGCATTGTTTTTCTCAGCATTCTTGAGGGTAGAGGCCATTGACTGTTCAATACATATGTAAAGGAAGTTGCTTAACCATTGTCAGAAAATGAATTACTTGGTTAATATATGGGGGTTTTATGCTTATATAGCTTTTTTTCTATTTGGTAGCCTAAATAGTCTTGCTTTATTACACATAAATAGTTTCATTGCTGCACAGTAAGAGTACCAGGAAATTATAACCTATCATTTCAAGAAGTTTGTCATCTCAATTATGTAAGGAACAAACAACATGTACGCTGTTGGAAAGGAGATGTTATTTGGAAGGTCTGCTGGTGCCAAGGCAATTCTCCATCAAAAGCGCAGTGATGTTGTTTCACTCTACGTGCTCTGTCTATGCTGGGCAGAACTTAAAATAGTACAGAGTCCAGGCTTTCTTTCTAATTTAGGACACCCTTGAAGTAACCAATATCTTTTTTTAGAACATTTTAGTAAGACTCCTTTTTTTTTCATTAAATTCTGAAGTCTCTAGATGACTTAAAGTCCTCTTAAAGTAAAAATTTAACTCCTCAAAGAAATAAACTTTTTTTTTTCAAATTTATTTTTTTTTCCCAGAAGTGCTAAAATAAGGCTCATTTAATTATATAATTTATGGCTTTAAAATCCTAGCCTTAGCTTTTGTTTGTTTATTCTTCAACATTTTTGCAGCGTCTGTCTTTTTATCTCTCTGTGCATACACCTACAGTCATAAGTAAAATCTTGCAAATTTTGAGTATTTTCTTTTAGTAAACAATTATTTATCTGGTTGAGATGTGTCTCATGGAAAGAGAATTTGCTTTTCAAGAAGACATTCTTACCATGCGGTTTGTTCTTATCCAAGGGTTTAATAACTTTGAAATTTTCTGTGGAGGGTATACTTCAAATGTGTCACTGGTTCAGAGAAAACATAAACGTCACCTCCGGGGTGACCTTATAACAGCCTATCAATATCTGAAGGGAGCCTACAGAAGAGCCAGAGAGGGACTCTTTGTCAGGGAGTGTAG
>JAOXNO010000033.1:77266075-77287313 GCA_028565335.1 Limnodromus scolopaceus | reverse complement strand
GTGGTGAGACACTGGAACAGGTTGCCCAGGGAAGTCGTGGATGCCCCATCCCTGGAAGTGTTCAAGGCCAGGTTGGACAGGGCTTTGAGCAACCTGCTGTAGTGGGAGGTGTCCCTGCCCATGGCAGGGGGGTTGGAACTCGGTGATCTTTAAGGTCCCTTCCAACTCAAACGATTCTATGATGATTCTATGATTCTAAATATATGTTAATATTGTTTTTCAATAGCTAATATTAGATGAGAGAAAGTTAAAGCAAGACATTATAATGTCTGTGTTTTATTGTCAATAGTATTATTGCCACTGATAAATCAGGCTTTTTTTAAGTTACAGAATGTACACAGCTATTGAAAATCTTTGTTTAAGTGAGATAGCTTATTTAGTGAAATAAAATATGGAACAGAACCTGGGTGAATGGATTGCTGTATACTTTAATGATGGATATAAATCACAGTGAGTATTATTTAAAGTTCAGTAATGGTCTAATGTTAAAAGAAAGAATGGTTTTATCCAAAATAGTGATGAATTAATATTGAGGCTACTTCCCCTTCACCTACTTGCCAAGTTTTACCATGTGATATTTATAAGTAGGGTTCATTTCTTCAGACCTGTTAATGGTGTTTTTCATCCTTATTTTCCCATGGCTTACTTCTCTTGTCTAATTATGCTATACTTTCTATGATCTGAAACAGTTCCATACTTAACAGGAAAAGGTAATAATTTTCTTCACTGTCATTTAATTTGGCACTTCCAAACGAGGTGTATAACAAATACACAGATCTCAATGCTTTCTGTTCTTTGAACACAATTGATTTCATTCCAACAAGAATATTTCTCCCTTGTTTGAAAAGAAATACCACAGGAAATTTACTTAAGAGTCTGAGAATGCAATAATCAGATTTATTCTAAATAAAACTGTTCCTTCAAAGGTTAGAATATTTGCTACAACAAAAAGGTTTCCTGGGTTATAAGCAAGAAAATTTCCATTGACACACATACAAAGAAGAACAAACTGACCCTCAGAACTTTTTGTTGTACAATGAAATTTGTGGCTAAATGTCTCACTGACAACACTAGCTGATTTCCATATAACTATAGGTTATTTAACATTTCTTAAGTGATTACAGAATAAAGCACAAAGGAACTTTAGGTTCCTCAGTAAAATTATTTCTCTCAGTGGTAAAAAGTATATTCATAGATAAGTTCAGTGACACACAAACACCCTGATACCCGCTAAACAACGTGATCTTAGTAAAAGATAGCAATTAGAAATAAACTGAGATTTAAGGATTTGAGTAATCTTTTAAAATTGTATCATTTCATCCTCTGTGGGACAGTTCACATGATGAAAGTTCTGCACAAGATTAGATGTTTTCCTGAACAGAGTAAAATCCAGAAAAGCAGCAAAGCATTTGCTCCTGAAGATGATGTGCAAAATAGATAGACTATTATGTCAAGGAGGAGAAATTCCTTTTCATTTGTTTAACAAATTTGGTACAAAAAATTCCATTCAACACTTCGATTTGTATCCCAAGTCATGAATGGGTAGTCCTCTTTTCTTCAGGAATACCTGAAGATTAGAAGTACTCTGTTGATCACTGAGGATTGCTCAGGTATCATTCAGCTGGAGAATAATGGAGCTTAATGAATTTATTCAAAAGTCTCTTTTGTTCCCTTATGTCTCACTAATTCATGCTCTGTTAGGGAAAAGAGTATTTTCTAATATAACTGGAAAAAAATTATCAGACATAAACACTCAGTTTTTCCCCTCTTCTGCAGAACCATTATTAAAGAAAATGCTTGCAAAGAAGATACCTGGAATATCTCAAGTTAAGGCTGAATGTAATTTCTTGTTGCTTTTCCATGTATAGAATGTGATACAGAACTATGTTAGACAGGAGCTTGAGTGGCTGCCTGAGAAGTAAAACTAAGACTTGCATAGGAAGACAATTTTGTTTAGATGTTCTAAGAGGAAAAGCCTGTAGATTTTGACATTTTTTCCCTTTTAGAGGGAGAATTAAATTATTCACTGAGCTCTCGAGGGACTTCTGTGCTGGGATTCCTGAAGTTAAAACAGAAAACAAAGTACCGTGTTGTGCTGCTGCTTACCTCTTGAATAGACCTGTGGATCCAAAATTTAGATGTAGAAGTAAATTGCTTAAAAGCTCATGGCTTGCCTGTTTCCAAGTTTTGTATTATTCATTAACGTTAAAAAATAATCCTAATGTAACAGAATATTTCTTTTCAGTGGCTTCCATCTATAGCATAGATTTTCCATTCCTCCCAGTTTTTTTCATTCATACATATTTTGTGTAAAATGTTTCATAAGAAAAGGAACAGAAAATACCAATTTCATGTTTTACTTAAAAACATTTTTCCTTCAGATACTATGTGTAAAATAGAGAAAGTTTTAAACACATAAAAACCCTGAAAGAGAAAAGCTTGAAAGTATTTTTCAGACTGAACGGAGGTGTAAGACTCAGGCAATCAAATATTCTAATTTGTGCTTACCCCGTCTGGATGCAGTGGGCATATTTCACTTCCCTGTCATGCTCCGATCCACTGTTGCTAGGGAGGGAGGATATGATGGTAAAATGACTTTATGTACTAAAATTGATTTAAATTACAACAGTCATTCTCACAATAATCCTTTTAATTGCTCTTAGGAACTATGAAATTAATTAAGAAATATCTTGTGGCATCCCCTCAATTTAAAAAATAAAATATTGATTTAACTCATTGAATGATTAGTACCTTGTGAAGAGTAATCATCTTAGCTTTTTATTTTTATGAAGGAAAAAAAAAACCCACACCAAAACCCAAATGAAAGTTGAATGCACCTAATAAAGAAATATTTCTCTTTTGAATCCATTTCACCATCTCATGCCTATCCTTATCAGCTAAACCAGATGAGATTAGTGGTGTCTTGAGTCCCATTAAGAGGAAGAAAGCCTTTGTTTTTTACTTGGTAGCATTCACTTCCCTGTCATTTCTCTCTTTCTAAGCCTTTGTGCTCAACTTAAACTGCCAGGAAAATACATTAACCTTTAAAGGGAAGTAGCAAAATAATCTATTATATGAAGTATAAAAGATATTTCCTTCAGTTATAGTACTTATTTTCTTTCTGTACTCATTAAGTGTTTATGCAGTGTTTACAGTTGCAGACTATTAGCCAGATTTAATTAGGTGACAAAGGACATAGAAATAGATGAAGAGAGCCCCGCCACAGCTGAGGACATATAACAGGAATCAGATGATGATGGGAATTGCAAGGGTGGCATTAAACTCCTCTCTGCACTGCCCATCCCTGCATTCCCTGAACTCTGGAGTCCTTCCTCGGTGGTAATTTAGAGTATTCTCAGTCTAATTGTGAGTCACACCGCTTGTCAACGATGACAAGGTGAGAAAGGATCGGAAATTCTCGCTCTCTTTTCTTTATTTGCACCTTCTCTAGTAATAGTACAGTGACAAGGGTAAAAATCATTATTCTTTGTACAGAGCACTGGAAAAGCCCCTTATTCTGGAATTGGGATTTTTCATGGCAAATAATGCCGGTCAGGTTCCACCAGATGTGGAATCAGCTATGCTATACCTAGAATCTAGATAAATGGTTGTTTTTAGTCCAGAGCGTTCATTTTATTCGTCTATGATTGTGGTATTGAAGACAATGCACTCTGCGTTTAGATTAAATGCATCTCTTTAATGAATAGAAATGAACAAAGGAATAATTATATTAAAAAGATAAAAGTAGAGACAGCTGGGTTGGGGGGGAATTTCAGTCTGTTCAATGCAGGCAGGATTCAGTACAGGGGTCATGAATACTACTTAAGCAACGGGCCATTAGGGCAGTGTGGTTATCATGGAATAATCTCACCCCTGGAGAGATAACTATGGGCCAGATGCAGCCATGTGCTTCTGAGCACCCAGGGGTGTCGTTATCATGATAATCACACCTGCTGATTGTGCTTCATTGCCACTATAAAATTTCCTGTATTTCGTCTCACTACAAACATAACACAGTGTTTAAGTATATTATTCTGACCACAGAAAATTGCCAATTAATGTACAAATGGTTAAGCAGTTTAAGCTGTGATGCTGCTGCAAAACCACATAAAAATGTGGTGGAGCCAGCAGGAAGTAATATTAGTAAGGTAAGCTTGAAGGAAATGGGTACATTAGCAGATGTCTAAGGCTTTTGAAAGGCAAGACCCTATGTTCCACTGCAGCAGGACAAAGCCAAAGCTCCTGTCTCTTCTTCCCCACTTGCCAAAAATTTGACCTCTTAATGGTAAAAAAGATAATGAAGGGCTCACTACCTGAAGCAAAAAGCTTTAGGTAACCTTTTTCCCCCCCCAAACCAACCCTCATCAAAGTCCTTTGGCGCCTACCTTCTGAGAAATCCCAAGGATCTGAATTCATAGTGTATGCAGAAAGGAACCCACTTGCTTTTGTCTGAAGACGATGGTTGGGTTGGCTGTTGGCAAAATATTCTTAGTCCCCCCAGGGAGACAAGCTGTCAAGTAATAATAAGGCAGGAGGAGCAGCAGGGAACAGGGTCTAGGCTTCTGGGGAAATCCGGCTGAATCTGACTTCTTTAAAAGGCTTGGGGGCTCCCTCTAAAGAGTATATGGTCTTCTCCCTCCACTGAAGCGGTGTAACCTGACACAAAAGAATACATTAGGAAAAAATAAACAGATGGAGTTTCATCTTCGCTGCTTGAACCAAACAAAAAGGAAGAAAGGACTTTCTTTTCATGATCAACTCTGACACTTTTAAAAGGAGCGAATTTCTGTTGTCTGGAAGAGGCCTATATGAAAAAAAAAAAAGCTGATTAAGCCATGACAAAATGAAGTTAAATGTTTTCAGTTCTCTGAGGTTTCATGACACAGGATGATGTCTGAAAATACCTGAAATTTTGTCAGTCTCATCAAACACCATGATCTGGTAGAAATTAGGGCTGTAGCTTTTTCAGCCAAGAATCCTGTGACTCACCTAGGGTGTAAATTTCAGCATACATAGAAGCCTTTTCCAGATTCCTTAATTAGTCGAGATTCTTGCATGAAAATTGATTTTTTTTAGGAGGATAATAGGCACAGGGAAAACACCTCTGAGAGGAAAATCATTTGAAAATACTCAGGGACACGTAGAAGAAAGAGAAGATGAAAACCATGAATAAAAGAAATGAAGGAGTGGACAGGATTGAAGACAAAACCTAGCAACACAGAGAGAAATATGAAATATATAAGGCAGAGTATCACTCTAAGTATTTTTAATATAATGTTTTCATTGCTTCTTAGCTGTCAGGAGTTCATGAGGAGAACAATAACAAGGAAAACCCAATAGTTCTGAGAAATATGCAAACAAACAGTAGAGGAAAGAGAAGGGTTATAAGGCAAAAGACAATGGGAAGGAATAAAAAGCAAATAAAAATATTAAAGAAAGAGAAAATAAAGAAAATTGGAAAAAATAACTAAGGAAATTTAAACAACAAATAAATAAACTGATGAAATTTTACAAAAAAAAAAAAGTTATAAAAAGCAAGAGAACACTCGTATAATAAAAGGGATAATCATTATTTTCCCTTCACCTGAGTGAACTAGTGGTGTTCACATACTGTTAGAACAGTAACTGAAATGTCATTTATTTGGGTTTGGAAAACTAAAATACATTTAACAAGCCTTTGTAAAAAACAGAGCTCTTCTCACTTTCCCACATCTCTGGCTCTTACAGGAATTGCAGAGGTAAAGGCATAAATCAACTTGATCAATAAATGAAGTTGTGGAGACAGAATTGCAAATATCTTGAGGAGTCATGAGTTTTGAGTAGACTCTATTAACCCCTCACTGCTTCTCTACTTTGAATGAAAAACAATTCTGAAAAATGATCACCTGAACACACTCCTCATGTATTTCCAGATACAAAATTCCATTTTAACACATTAACATGTTCCTGTATCATGCAATTAGACTCTTTTTAACATGCTTTTCATATTTAGAGATTACTTACTTAAAGATCTAACTTATTGGTAATTATCTGTACCATTATTTGTGTGTCTGAATTTTTAGGGTTGGTTGGTTTTGTCTTTGTTGGGTTTTTTTTTCAAGAAAAACATGCAAAATATTTCCTCAGAAGACATACAAATAAGGAGCCAGAACTGCCACTATTAGATATTATTAACATGATCCAACTGTGACTTTGTCTTAATTCTTCTTAGAAGGATTTAGAAGAAAGTATCTGTATCTAGGGAGGGGAAGCTAAAGATAAGTACTATATAAAGCTAAAGCTAAGTACTATATAAAACTATGTAAGGGATGAACTTTGCCACGCAGGACATAATTCATAAAAAGCCATTGTTAAGGAGAATGGAAGAAGAAAAGGAAAGGAAGGACATAATTTGTCAGATAGTCAAACTGGCCAAGAACTCCTCTAATCCTGTGGGCTTTAGCTCATGAGCTCATCATCATTTCACCATTTAGTTTAAAATAAAAGAGATGTGAAGGGTTCTTCCACTGAGCTAATAAACAGAAAAAAATGCTGGTAAGTCCACAGCATATAACTTTCAAAGTCCAACTCACAAGCCCTTTGCTTTTTGAGCAGGGAAGGGGAGAAAGCATTCAGAAATTTTATGGCTGAGCTGCGTTTAGGCTTTTGTAACAGGAACAGGGACACTGGAGAGTGATGTGCAGTTCCTTGTCTGTCTTCTTCATCAGAAAGCAAAGTATAAGAGGTGAATAGATTATGCAGACATAACATATTTTATGGCTTTGTTAGTATTGGTGAGCCATTTATTTAAGAATCCTTGAGCAGTAGCTCCGTTTACCTTGATTTTATTAAGAATGCTTAGTCGCCAGGTAAGTTTCTAGAAATTTAAAAGTATTTAAGAGTTAATTTAGCTCTTTCTTTCTCCTCCATGTATGTTCTCCAAGAGAGATTCTGGGGGATAAGGAAGAAGAATCGGTAAGGTAATTTCCTTAAGAAAACAGGCAGACAGAAGATTTTTCTAATTAACTCCTCTCGCCTATTTTAGCTTATGCAGATGTAAATTATCTAATTGCTGCTTTATTGGCTCAGCATAGATTGGTTGTCTTTTAATGGCATCTGTATGTTTTTTGCTTCACTGACATTATCGGACCCATTGCTGTGATCTATATAGGAAAGCTACATTGCCTGAGTTTGAGATAGAAGAAAATTACACACTAAAAGCTCAACACACAATCTCTTATTTTTTTGCTGTTTAGTGTAAGAAGTAGAACATGCAAAGCATCTCCACAATCTGAGTCTAAATTAACTGCATCTTCTATAACAGGCTGATTTACCTATCAGCTTATACACAATGCCCATGGTGCAGGAGCCTATAATTGGTTTATTTTGTACTAAGAAATAATATGTGAAAATAATCTGATCAATGTAAATATTCTACAGCTCAGAATATTCTACTGCTTTGATAATGGCATCAGTCATTACCTTCCTTGCCTTTGTCTTATTTCAGCATATCCTCCTATTAGAGTTCAAAATGTAAGCACCGTTCCCAGACATAACAGGGAAATAATAACAGAGGAATGGAAAAGTGCATGTGTGAAAAGGTGGAGAGAAAGCAGGGCTTTGCGAGAGAACAAAACAGAATAACCCTATTGGAGAGAAGAAGTAAGAAGGGGAGAATAGAGGTAAAGGCGAGGCAGACAGCATTATGAGTATTAGTAAGAATGGGAAAACACTGTGTTTCAGCAATAAAACATGCTGAAATTGAAGGTATTTTCAGCTCCTGGCAAGATGGGAGATTAAATGCAAGTGCGGTTATATTTGATATAGTGTAAAGAATTTATGAGACCGAAAGATCTGGGAAACTTGTAATGACAAGATAAGAAAAACTAGTGCTGAACAGAGGCCCTTTGATAAGGAGGGAACTTGGTAGACCCTTCCAAAAGGAGAAAAAAGAAAAAATCTTTATAGGGGTGATTTATTTGGAGAGAGCATGGAAAAACGGGACTAGGGAATTTGGATATAAATAAGGAGGGATAAGCAGACACCTAGAACTGTGGCAACAAGGAAGTGGATTTCAAGACATCTGTGAAAGAGAGTAGAAGTTTTAGGGAATAATGGGGTTCTGAGTCAGTCCCCTGCTGCGTGTTATGGGCAGTGTGACCCTATAGCAACATCCAGTAATGCCACCACATGTTTTAAAGAGTTTGAATACAGCACTTAGCATTTACCGGTTATAGTGAATGGCATCGTTTCAGACTTTGGGATGGGTTGATTTTTAAGGGTTTGTGTTTAAAAATAAACTTCTTTCTGAATGAGCAAACTGTTAAGATTTAATTTGTTTAGTTCATTGATTTATATTATTCTAGTAAATCTGGCACTTCTGCTCTTTAATAACCATTTGAAAAACAAGATGTCTGTCTAGCGAGAACAGTAAACTTGTTTTACTTCACTGTTTTTTGTACACTACTATTTTTCCTCTGTTGTTAATTTAACCTGGTTCGGTGTTTTAATTTATTTTCTGACTTTTATCACCAATAAAACCTGCTATCAGAACTGAGAATGAGTGGTTTCCTCCAAAGCAAATTATAATTTGAACTACTAACGTTCAAGGACATGTAGTGCTCGAAGGAGATTGCTTTTGTAAGTGAGTAAATACCGAAGTGAAGCTGAAGTATCTGGCAGCCACAGAAACAGTTTTTTAAGACTATATTCTATTGTTAGGGAAAACGTTAGCTTTTTTCCTAGACTTCAATGAGTTAAAATCTGTAAAATGAAAACCATGATAACATGCTGTTGAACAGGAGAGTTGAATTAGTCACCGATGCTGAAAAGGCAGAGGTTCTCAACACGTTCTTCACTTCTGTCTTTACCAGCCCTGCTGGGCCCGAGGCCTTGGGAACAACAGTCCAGGTGGATGCAAACACAGATCCACTGTCACTGGAAGAAGACCTGGAGTGTGAACTATTACAAGAGCTTGAAAAATCGATGGGCCCTAAGATTATCCGCCTGAGGGTGTTAAGAGAGCTGGCTGACATCATTGTGAGGCCACTCTTTGTAATCTTTGAAAAGTTGTGGAGATAGGGAGATGTCCCAGAAGACCAGAAGAAGGCTAATGTCACCCCCATCTACAAGAAGGTCTGAAAGGAGGATCCAGAAAATTACAGGCCCATCAGTCTTAGTTCAGTCCCTGGGATGGTTACAGAATGAATCCTCCTGGGGGCTATCACAAGTCAGACAAAGCACGTGATTGGGAAAAGGCAGCACGGGTTCACCAAGGGCAAATTGTGCTTGACAAACCGGATCACCTTCTATGACAAAGTAACCTGCTCAGTTGATGAGGGTCGAGTGGTGGACTTTGTCTAGCTGGATTTCTCCAAGGCTTTTGGCACAGTTCCCCTCAGGAACCCCACTGGAATATTCTCCATTGGAATAATCTCCCCAGGGAAGTGGTGGATTCTTCAACATTGGACACTTTTAGGATTTGGATGGACAGGGTGCTGGGCCTTCTTGTCTAGACTGTGCTTTTGCCAAGACAGGTTGGACCAGATGATCCTTGAGAAACCTTCCATCCTGGTATTCCATGATTCTATGATTTACAAACATTTATAAAGAGAAAATAGAGGTGAAAACAGTCATACTGAAGCAAATCTCACATACTTAATTTAAACAAAGGATATCAGTGCTCTAATGATCCTCAGGCCTCTTAGCTCAGATGTGCAAGAAAAGTGTCTTGACATAGACATAGATAATACTTTAGGAAGAAACTCAGCACGAGCTTGTGTCCAAGAAAATTTTTTTCAGTGTTAATGAGCTATCTGCTGCCAAATCATCCTTACTATGTTTAGGTTAGACCTCACTCAGCCTGACATCTGTAATCACCACCTTTCATCTAAGACAGGATAAGTAAGGATATATAGTTAAACCATCAGGTAACTCCACCTCAAGAACCCAGCTCCGTCCAAAGAAAAGCTTACCCAGGGAATGAAGATGCTTTTTTGGCCAGTGTTTTGCCTGAAGGCGTGAAATGTGGAGGTGCTGGTTAAATGGCAAAGTCAAATGAATAATTTTCTGCCCTCATGACATGGTGCACTGCCCTCCTTAGTCACATTTGTGGTACCACATACCAAATCATACCATGATAATGGCTTTACTTACAATACGCCACAGAAGTTGTACCTGGGCATGAAGAAAACAACTTCGAGAACAGGAATGTGGAGATTACAGACCGAGTGGGTGTAGCTTTCTGAGAAATACACATACAGCAATGAAGCAAAGATAGCTTTGCCCTGGGCTAATAAGGAAGCTGAAGAGGTTTTAGGTGCATGCTACCTAAAAAGATCTCAGAGCAGGGGAAAGAAGTACTTTGCTTTATTGTTTGATTTCTGCTGTGGCCAGGGAATCAGAACTTTATTTGTAAAGAGGATTTCATCAAGAGAGTAATTCCTGACTGAATCATCGTTTTCTCATCTTGAATAGAATGACTCACAAAAAGCTGAATTTTGCTAGCTCTACAAAAGGTGACATGATAGAATATCAGCTGCAACATTATGAACTGCAGCCCCTTAGGACTTTTGTGATCTAGATTTGGTTTTAGGTAAGTTCTGGCTGTTGATGGAAACTCTCATTGATATTGCAGATCTTGGGAGAAAAAATGACACTGGTTTTCATATTCCAATAATCTTCAAGCAAAAGGTAATACTTGAGCTTAAACTAATGGATTCTCAAAAATACCTTACCTGTTGTCCTTCCCATTTATCTTATTAAGGAGTGAGGCACTCATTACCAAACCAGGTCAATGACACAATGGTGGTAACATGTTCATACTGAGGTCCTGCTACACCAGGTAGCACAATTAGATTAAACCACTTGAATTCATAAACTTGAGTCCTATCTCAAGAACCAGCTTTTCAAAGGCTCTGTAGATACTTCCATCCAAAGTGGTACCCAACATCTTCCAGAATCCTGTAGAAATCCTGCACTTCATTAAGTTCATTATTTTCAGCCCTTGAGACAGCTCTCCACTACTAAGAGACAGAACAGTCACCATGTGAATGCATTTACAGAATTTCAACCTGTGATAAAAGCAATCTACCAAAAAAACCCCACCCTGACTGTCAAGGTAGGCTACAGCAGCCTCTATGTCTCCATCAAAAGATAATTTCCTGTTACACACAGATTAACCCTATACAGCTATATTAATTACCACTCACCTAAATCCTGCCTTGCCCAGCCTGTGCTTTTCTGTAGGTGTAAATTTCATGCTAAATGTAAACAGTGTTGCTGTCTTCATGAGAATGACAGAATGGTATCGAAAGCACCGTCAAACTCTGGGGTAAAAGGCACAGGTTGCGAAGAAGCCATTTGTGGGCGGAAGATATGACTTTTCCTTTCAATTTAAAGAATTACTTTCTGATTATGAATCACAGAATGACACAAAATCAGAATGATATGGTGTTGGAAGGGACCTCTGGAGATCATCCAGTCCAACCCCCCTGACAGAGCATGAAGATGGACTATAATTCTCAATTTTTTTTTAAAATCCAATAATTTAAAAACAAAATGATAATAAGATACATCTTGGGAAGAACTCTCCTCATAGCATGGTTTGGACAACCAGCATATGTAGAGAAAGAAAATTGGGAATTGTACTTAAATATTTTTTGAATTTGAGGAAAAGACATATATTATATTGTGAAGATACTAAACCTTCACCAATGCTTAAGCAGTAACTACTTATTCTGACAACCTTTCTCTTTACAAAAGTGAGATGTGAATGACAGTTTGACCACAAGAATGGCTGTGAAAAAGCAACATTCCCACTGTGTGAATGCACACACAGACATACACACATGCACACACAGCTTTTTCTTACCTGAAAAATTTCACATAGTTTTTCTGAATCCTCTGATGGTTGGAAGTCATGCAGAGCAAGCCCAGAAAAAAAACATCTCTAGCTCAGATGACCAACCAGTATAATACCAAAAAAGAATATTTCCAATGGTATTTGTAGTGAATACTCAATATAAGACCAACACAACAACTTAGTTGATAACAGTGTAGTAACTAAGACGTTCCAAAAAATTCAAACAGGAACTCTTTTTTTTTATAATTTGTACACAGAAATAAAAAACAAGATGTATTACTGAGTAGAAAAACAGTTATCTCCGAAATGCGTAACATGTAGAAAAATATTTTACTTTTAAAATTAGTGTTGGGTATGAAATTTTGCCTTGCTTCTGGTTTATAGTCTTTCTATAAATGGATAGTTTTAGATATTTTTAGATAATTACAAGTTACTTAGCGCATCTTCTGTACATTACATATTCTGTGAATTATTATATGTATATATAGGGGTGTGTGAGAGCATGTGGGTGTGCGTGCATAATTGAATATAGGTTTTATTTTATTCTCATATGATTGTTTGGTAAATATTGTTTTGCTGCTGTACTGTGATGCCCCAGAAAAGACACCCCTAACATATAAGGGAGTGTCATTTTAAAGTGCTGAAGTCAGAAATTAGATTTTAATTTTCAGTGTACACTGAAATCAAAAGCAGTTTTCTGTAGAATAAGAGATTTATAGAAATATGGTTTATTCTGCTTATTATATCATTGATCTTCACAGTCTTGCACTTAGGAGCCATTTTTATAGCCACTTTACAAATGAATGGAGAGATAAGATTAAATGATAATATCAATTTTGTATGGCAAATAGCCTGCATAATTCAGGTGGAAGATAAGTTGAAAATCACATAGATGACACAAGAAAAACATGAGTTGAAAATAAAACTGGCTATGTACTGCCTTAGTCCAAATCCTTTTTTTTTAACCTTGTTTATCATCAAAAGCAAGTTCTCTGCTTGCTTATTAGTATTTGTATTGACGTTTGTCCAAAGAAGAAATGGAAAAGTATTCTACCATCTGATGTTCTCTTTTTTGTATTATTTTTTCTTGTTTTAGCTCATTCATCAAACCCTGAGAGTAACAGGCAGTGAGCAGAGGTGAACCAGCTGTGCCACACATTTTCCTATATTGGAGCTTTACAATTATGTGATGGCAAGTATTGATAAACTTCAGCGTAGTCATAATTTTGCCACCACTCTGGCACTAAATTATTTGGCTCAACAGTGAATCAGCTCAGATCAGAAAGTCTGGCCTTCAAGGATTCGCACCTGCTAAATAAAATTCTACTTTAGAATCAAGTCAAATGCTTTTTCTGGAGAATTAGAAAGAGAAGAATCTTGTTCACTGACGATAACAAATGACAAACTATTGCAAGATGACAGAAAAAAAAAAGAGAAGGAAATTGATCTTAAGCAAAATTTTGTATTGGAATCAGAGAACGAAGCAGGTTTTTAAAATGACCAAATTGAAAATAAATGAACAAAATATTCAAAGTTAAATTATTTTTAATTAGCTCTAAAATATAACATTTTTTTTCTTTACCTGTAGCACTTTTAATGTCTTTAGGAAGAATTTTCTCAAGACGTTCTTTTGACAATAAATTTGTGAATTACATTTTTCAGCTCTGAAAGACTGACCCCACTTTTACAGAAAATGCAATACAGTTCCACAAAGTGAAATAAACTAGTGCTACACTTCAGTGTTACTGGAACACGATTTGCGAAGAGAAGACTTTCAGGGCAACTTGTGTTTTGTTGTCAGAATTTATGTTAGGTATTTTTTTATAATTACCAGAAAGAGTTTGAAGAGCAAAGAATCCCAGGCATCATAAGAAACAAATTATCTGTACATATATAATTACATGCTTATCATAGTTACCATGACATCTTATCACAGAGAAAGATCAAAAAATAGATTTTCCATTTCTTTCAGGTTACAGTACTGTTGTAGCAAAAATACTGCTTTATTCTTACCACGGCATTGCTATCCTTCTAATGAGGAGGATGAACTCTATCACTAATGTCCCTGACTTCCCAACATTTAGCCTAAGTTTGGCTTACATCCTTTCTATCTATTGAAACCATTCCATTTTCTCTTCATCATGTAAGAGCTTGAGGGGACTCATTTACTCGACAGCCCAGTACAACAAGGAGCATGCAGTAGCCCTTTGTTGGGAATCTGAAATTAGCTGAAACTAGTCTCATATCAATTCATATATTATCATATATCAGCTTCTCTGGGCAACCTGGGCCAGAGTCTCACCACCCTCACAGCAAAAGAATTTCTTCCTAATATCTAATCTAAATTTGACCTTTTTTAGTTCAAAACCGTTCCCCATCATCCTATTACTCCCTTCCCTGATAAAGAGTCCCTCCCCATGAAACAAAAATATCCACACTATCACTTGGGCTGAGAACTATCTCCCAGTTCCTTTTTTTCCCACTTCTTTTGATTTCCACATACCATTGCCTGAGAAGCAGTAGCCAGATTTTGTACAGAGGAAGGCTGTGAGTCTTTGGCTGCTGACTGTGGAGGCAAAGGGCAAAACCAAACCTACACACTGCTCAAGAGCTTAAAATACTTTGAGCTGAACATCATAGTGACCTTTCCAGGCCTGTGTTTTGTGAACCAGCTCAACTGACTTAGGGTGAGATTTATCCCTGCAAAGATTGTCCTTGTGATGGCTCAATTCCTGATACCTGTCGGTTTCTTTTTAAAAACGATGTGTGCCTGGCCAAGGATATCACAAGGTAACACTGAAGTTTTTAAAGTGATAGGTATAAATTAGATGTGCAGACATGACTTGCACACATGCCATTTTAACATTTTTCCATTTTGCTTTAGGATATCTTTGGTCAGATTGAGGTCAGAAAACCCGGCTCAACCCCTATTGGTTGTTTTTTTTTGGTTGTTTGGTTGGTTTTTAAGTGCCGCAGTAATTCAGAGGAGTAGCAAGACAAATGCTCTGTGAGTCAAACCTCTGCTTTCAAAATCAGTTTGAACTTTGGCCAACGAAAGCTGATTTTGCATAAAATTCTGTTATCAAGAATTTTAGGGTTATCCTCTAACTGTATCATACTGCCGAAAAGACACACGTTAAATATTACAGTCATGTATTTTTTTCCTATATATTTTTGTAATGACCGTGACTCATTTGTCACAACATTCAAATCGTAACGTATTGTGAGACAGTACTAAGAGAGTAATTACTTGCAATATTTGGAGCAACTCCAGATACATCTTTTTTTTTTTGAGATATCTTCAGTGAAAACAAGCTCAGTGCACTGAAAGCGGTTCAGTAACTGTGTTTTACTTCCTCCTTTTCTCTATTTTGTTGTGCAATTTTAAAATTGGTAATTTTCCTAAAAATTTTTGCATGTTTTGGAATCAAAAGCCTATTCTGATAGATATAGACTGGCTTAAAGTTAGCTATAATTTCTCACTTTTGAGCAGTAATGCAACCAGCAGTAGTCCTATTAGAATTTCTAAATGATTTAGTAACATAGGGAATATAATGAAGGCTGAAAAATTATGAGAAAACCATATTTTATCTCCCTCCATGTACACTATTATATATAAACATATACATACTGTGACATAATCAAATGCTGCAGAGCCAGAAAGACAAACAAGGTAAATATCAAGTAAATTTTACAAGATTAATGGTAATACCATTGCTGTAAAAAGCACAGTGAATAAAATAGAAAGCTTCAAAAAGGAAGTGGGAATGAATTAAAATAACAATGGAATGCCAAATCCTAGGGCTAAATCCTGTGAATTTTGTCTTAAAGCACCTTCACTTTAATTCATAAATAATAGAGCTTATTAGGGGACAATAGTAAAGGATATTGGGAAAGTTTGGTAAGTTGATGGTTAGCACCAAGTTTCACTGGGATCCATTTGAACTTTCATTAATGTCTTTAGAGTGACTGGCTGGAAGGTCCCTGGACAACTGGTCTTTATTTGCCAGATGGGAAAAAGCACTTATGTACTTATTTTCCACTAACTTAATACTTAGAAAGAGTTCTAGAAATTGCCGCTGAGGTTGCTTGGCTGCTCTCAGGGAGATGTAATCACACATTTCCTGAGCTTGAGCAAGTGAGAGAATCTAACCCTACATAAGAGCTCCAATTATTATTCATATATTCATTGTGTTGTACTTGTTCATTTCCGTCAGCTGTTGACTTTAGAATTTCATTGGTTTGTTTGTCATTAGAAACCTTATCTTTCCAATCAATAATAAATATCATCTGAGAAAAGAAACAAACAGAAGAACAAACAAACAAACAGGCAGACAGAGACCAGAACTCGGTCTCTAGAGAAATAAATGTCTCTGTTTTTAAAAAAATCTGTTGTAAATAGAAGACCCTCATACAGGTTCCCTTTAATAATACCCGCAGCCAACACCAAATCATTTCAGATGTTTATTTTTCCAATTCTTTCTTTTCTGGCTGAAGCTTTTTTTGTGGATCTGTTTCTAAAGGCATCATGTTCTTACCAGCTTTGGAAATTCTATCCCTTCTGCAGGGCTTAGCGAGAGAGACTGAGAATGAATACATGGTGAAGAGAGATTTAATGTTATGAACTGAGAATTGAAGTTGATGAGAAAGAAACATTCTAGATTTTGATCTGATCCTCTTTCTTATTTTGCATATTTTGAATAAAAACTCTATAGATCAGCACAGGAAGAAAAATTAGTGCAGTTTCTGCAAACAGCTTCCTAAAATATATCTCCTTGAGGACAAGTAGTTTTCGAAATTAATGGCCAAGACATGTAGTTAATATTCCTCCTGTAGTTTTGGTTTGTTCTCAGAGATCGTCGTTGAGTCATTCCCTTCTTTCTCATTGCTACAGACTGAGCTATTCTTATGCTGTTGAATATTTACTCGTGCTCTTTACAATAAATGACTTATGAGAGGTTGTGCTTACCAGTGTAAGAGTTTCTAATGTAATATATTAGTACTTGTGCAACGAGTAAGTCTTCCCCTAAGTGCTAATCCTTTGTGTGTGTCAGCATGCCTTTATCTCTGTGGCTGACCCACAAAGCTTTAAGTCTGCTTCTCTTCCACCTTTCTACTCCAGTTTTATCATTGCAGATGAGAGATGCAACTGTGGAAGAGGATTTTCTTCCAACATTTAACTATTAAGTAGGTCATACCTAGTAAGTTCAGTAGGGTCATACCAAGCCTGAGACTTTGACTGCCAGATTTACAAATGATTTATATAATTACATACATTGCTGAGTCTGTTCTCTGCCCTGAATTAAATTTTATCTTAGCTATCAGTTGGCACAGGCTGTAATCACAGTTTAATGCTTTCCTAAGACTGATTTTGGACAGTTCTTATGACAATAAGACAAGTCTAGGGTACATTTTTCCTTTTCAGAAACAGCACGAGAGATGAATCTATAATATTTCACAGTAAATATTTCTATTAGCAAAATATAGAGGAACTTCTGAGACTTAAGAACATAAACTGAAAGCTTTAACTTCTTGGGTCTCTCAGGGAGACTGTAGTGAAGCTGAAGACTTTTAAAAATGACTGAGAACGTGGCAAGGGACCGAACAGGGTGGAACAGGGGAGATTTCGAAGGTGAAAGCAATACAGTATTTTCCTCACTCATCTTCCTGAAGTTGGATGTTATTCTTTAATCTTTTAAGCCTTTTTGCATTCTGACATGTTTCTCTTGGTCTCCCGTGCGTTCTTCTGTTCCATTCTATTTAGGGAACATCCAGACAGTCCTTTAAATTGTTTTGGGGGGAAGTAATCATTAGTTGAATCAAAGCGTTTTGATATTGCTGTCCAGAATGAGATGAGATCAAAGGCTAGAAGGTTCTTAAAGCAGTCACTGTGGTTACTACGATCTCAGCAGGGATTGATATTTTATACAAACTTGAGAAAAGTCATTTGCTTTTACTTGCTTTCAAAAGGTATAAAACTTATTTGATTGTGCAAGGTTTTTTTGGGTTTTTTTGCTAAAACTTGAAGGAACTGTGGGCATTGTATTACTTTCCTCTTTAGGTCCTTTACATATTTAGAAACTTTTTACCATGTGGCTGACCTCATCTGGGCCTCTTTCCCAAACCTCACTCTACTTACTAATTAGTTTTAATGCCAGAAGCCTAGGGGTTTTTTTTGTTTTGTTATATTAACCTGGTATAGCAAAGTTATACTACAAGATAGATTTATAAAACCTTAAGTAGATCTTAGCAGATGCTTTCACTGCCAGGCGTCAAATTTATTCCTGTCAGGGTGCAGCCAATACTTTGTTAGAGGTAAAATTCATCCTCTCTTGAGTTATTAAAGAAGAATTAGAACACTGTTTCCTATACCTACAAAATATCCTCCCCAAAGTTTCCTTTTCTTGGTTTCTTTCTTTCACTATTATTGTTTTGGTCAAATTGCTTCATAATCTGATTACTTTTTTAGGGTACTCATTAGGTAGTATTTACTTTTAATACATTGTGTTAGTCACTTCTAGACCCTATTAAAATTTGTTGTGACTGTTCAGTGATTTTCAATGTTTGTGGAAGTGCAGTAGTTTTCTCGACATGTGATACAAGATTGCCAGGAGAGCTCTATATAAGCTTCTAATTCGAAGTTAACCTCATGATCTACAGAGGTTAATATCATCTTTTATAATTCACATCATTCCTGAGCTGTCCCCTTTTTGAATCTTCTTATCCTGCAGAATAAGCTTGTATCCACATTTTTTCTTCCTGTCCTAGATTTCAGCTTTTTTAAAAAAAGAAGAAGAAGAAGAAGAAAAAGAAGTGGTTAAGACAGTACTTTCCTTTGATGTTTTATTTATTGTGCCACCCTTGCTCTACTGGATGCCGTTCAGGTAGTTTACTAATGAAAAGAGAATATAGTCTGCTGTCTATAGAATACAAGCTTTTTCCCCTTTTTGTATTGGATATTAGGTGTGAAGTAGATGTGAAGTAAGTATTACTAATTTAAATCAAGCTCTGTAAAATTAATTATCTCTAAAAGCAGATTGAAATTCTTTTTTTAGTTGAAGAACTTTTCTCTTTCAGTTTTCGCAGGTTTTAAGAAAGAAATCAAAATTCTAGCAGCTGTAGAGGGGAAATGGTTTTTGAAATCATAACTTTTTAAACATAAATATTCTTTGATTTGGTATTTTAACGATGCCAAAAATGTGGGTTTTGTCTAGAATACACTGTAAAAATTAAAAAAACAGCTTCTGGACTAGGGAGCCAAGGAAATCCGGAGTGGCAAGAAAAGGAAGTGAAAAAAAATGGATGGAAGTTAGTAACTTCTTGGAAGAACAAGTGGCCAGGAATTGGTTGGAGAAAGGAAAAGCAAATAGAAGAAGTGGAAAGAAAATACAGAATAAAGGATAACACAGAGTTTTATAAGACAGAGTTTTTCTCAACAAACAAACAAACAAGAAAACCCAGAATCAAAATAGGCAGGAATTCAGAGAACATGGGCTAGATTGAGTCCATGTATCTCAGCTGTAGCCAAGCCTTGAACCGAACATTTAAGAAATGCTTCCCAGATTTTCCCAGGGAAATTTTTTGCCAATTCTTCAAAACCCAAATGACTATATTAATTATCTGTGGCTAAACATCTGGACAGTTAAATGATTTCTGGAAGCAAATTAAATCTTTGCCTAGTCATTTTATTCTGCCACTAATTTTGATTGGCCTAGTATTTCTGGCTTTATTAACAATATATTTTATTACAGTGGAAGGCCTATCTAATGAGAAATGGCAGAATGTTGGTTTTGAGGCAAAACCCAAGAGAGATCTGTGGATGAATTCTTTGCTACTCCTTCACCTATAGTACAAAGCATGGGACAGGGCAGGAAGCAGAACGTGATGCAGGTAGAAATGGTTTGTTCTCTTTTTTTCTTTTATTCTGGGCACACTGTAACAAGGACTTATGTAGGGGTTATGTGTTGAGCTATAAACTCCCATGGAAACCTGGAGAAGCTGTGCCCTTGTCAGAACATCATCAGCTACTGACTCATTACACACTTGAGTGAGAAAAGCAGGGGGGGGAGCAGAGAGAGGAGAAACAACTGCAAAACTGGCTGTATGATTCTTGGAACATCTGTCTTGAAGCCACATAGTGCCTGCCAATGTGCAGGCAGGATGCTGGGTCCAGGCTTTAATTTGGGGATCTGGCCAGTATAAAAATACTAAAACACTAAACTGTCTGAGCAGTTTCTCCACTCTATTTTATTGGCTCATATTCTGTTATTTTCCCTAGAAGAAGAATGTGATAGGTACCTCATTCTGGGGGTACACATTCATGGTACAGGAAAGCTGGGGAGTGACTCTCTATCAGAGAGTGGAGTGGTAGGACAATGGGTAACAGTTTTAAACTAAAAGAGGGGAAATTCAGGTTAGATATTAGGAAGAAATTCTTGACTGTGGGAGTGGTGAGACACTGGAACAGGTTGCCCAGAGAAGCTGTGGCTGCCCTATCCCTGGAGGGGTTCAAGGGCAGATTGGAAGGAGCTTTGAGCAACCTGGTCTAGTGGGAGGTGTCCCTGGGCATGGCAGGGGGGTTGGAACTGGTTGATATTTAAGGTCACTTCCAACCCAACCCATTCTATGATATTTATGTATAGCCTCTGTGTGAAATTCAAAGAGTGGTTGCAAAGTTCAAGCAGAACCCACTCTTAGGTTTTAAGCTCTGGTGTGAAAGCCGTTTAGCAATGGGTGAAATGCTATGGCTGAGATAATTTTTCCTGCCAGGACCTATGAATTCGTACAGAAAGGTGTGCTGTTACAGCTTTATGACATATGGACCCCAATTCACTCACAGTCTTCCTAACAGGTAGATGACCACAGTCCATGCTTGATTACCTGTTTTGACATGTCTTGTGTTGTATGGCTATGGGCCAAACTTTCAAAAATATCTGTGCCTTAAGATCTAAAATTCCATGCACAAATTAAGTACCACTGAATAACTGCAATGTTTCTGTTTCTAAGGGCTAGATTTGTAAAGATATGTAGGTGTCTGTACTCTCATTCTTATCTTTCTTTTAGTTTTTAAGTTACTCAAACCCTGAAAATTTCATGCCTCTGAATGCAAAGAAGGGCTTGAAGACGTGAAACAGCAAATGGAACTGCAACAGGTTGCCATCTGAGATGGGAAGATCACTAAATAAAGGCAAGAATCCAAAATTGTCTGTACCACTAGGAAGTATCATTCTTCAGATCAGCCGCAGCTCCCAATACGTTGATCAGATTGTTTCAGGTGATTTAGATACATCTTCTCTGCTGTTGTCTTTAATAAGTAACAGGAGTGCTGCAATGGATGGCTACAAGCTCTTCAGAAGGGACAGGCAAGGAAGGAGAGGAGGAGGAGTGGCCCTGTAT
>JAOXNO010000033.1:77233286-77265975 GCA_028565335.1 Limnodromus scolopaceus | reverse complement strand
GGTTGTCAGGCATTGGAATGGGCTGCCCAGGGAGGTGGTGGAGGCACCATCCCTGGAGGTATTCAAGAGAGGAGTTGTCATGGTGCTCGGGGATATGGATTAGTGTTGGGTTGGTGGGGTTTTTTTGTGTGTGGTTTTGTGCTTGTTTTTTTGTTTTTTTGTTTTTTCTCTCATTGGTTGGACTAGATGATCCTAAAAGGTCCCTTCCAACCTAGGTGATTCTGTGATTCTGTGATTCTATTCTCCTTGTCTCCTGCTATCTCCTATATTGTAGTCTATCACCTTACAAACCTATGGCATTCTGTTAAACCCCTGTCTATGCCGTTAATGCAGCATAAATTGGATGCAACTCAGTCTGCAGGAGAACATTAAATTTTAAGTGTGCAATTGTTAGCCCTCTCCCCTCCTTCTTCATCATATACATGCCTTTAAGTTCTTTCTAGCTTTACCCAAAAACAGTATGTTTTCCATTTAGTATAAAATATGGCTGTCATATTTACTTCCTTTCATTAAAACTGCTATTCCTGACTAAATACATTGTAATTTTGACTACCTGGTATGCATTTGAATCATTCCCCATTGTTCTCTTTTGCTTAACGCTTTATAAGCCTTTTCTCTGCATCCTTCCCGATTCTCTGTAACCTTATTTTATGCTTTTCTTAGAGTGTTCTTCCAGCTCCTCAGTCCAGATACTAATGTCAGATTTGTTCCTATAGTATCCCTCGTTTTCAGCAATCACATTTTTGCCTGTTTCCATGCCAGAGATCATACTGTGTGTTCATCCCACAGTTCTTCCCTGAGGATCTACTGTGATGCCAAAAAGAAATCAGCCAGCTAATAATGACAGCAGTTACAATTTTCTACAAGGTTTGTTGGTTTTTTTTTTTTTTTAAATCTCATCCCTTTACCTTTTTTGGGGGTAGTTAGATCATAACTTTTTTTCCTTTACATTTGTTACTTTTTACTTTATCTCTAGAAAATGCTACTTACAAAAGCTGGTTTCAGCTAAAACATACAATAGCAAGAGGGCTGGGGTTCAGGTATTCTTTCAATGGAAAGTATAACTCATATCTTTACTCATATAAATTTTCCTCAGACCTCTCCCATCTCACTCTTCCATATTTAACCAGAAATCATTGGTATATCCCTTAAAGCCATCTGAAACTCTCTTCCAAATATACGTGTGACTTTCTGGTCGAAAAAATGCCTGCCGACTATTAAGTGTCATTTGGTTTTGGGTTGAATCACAAAAGATGAAAATGATTTCTTAAGAAAATTTTCCCATTTTCACTGGGAAGGTAATTCTGAAAAATCTAAATAACCCTGATGAAAATAACTGCTTGTACAGTGACTCTGAAGCTGTTGTCCTAAAAGAAATGCCAACTATATAATTGTTTTTCCTTCCAGCTGGCGGGGGAGCCACAGGGATATTGCCAGAACTAATTGCTGATTATTATAAACAAAGATACATTTTATATAAAAAAACAAAAGCAACCGAATCTTTTGTTCTCTAGAAGATGATTGTCATCATTAGGGAGTATAAGTGTTTATTTCTATGTGATAATATAATTCAACTAATATAGAATGTAATTGTTTTGAAAAAAAAGGAGAAAAATAATCTCAAGTCAGCTTTGTGGGTGGGTGGGGAAATATAAACCCTGAATTGAACTTAATTGTTATTACAGATGAATGATTTGGGACTCATTTGTATGTGATTTGTTTTCTTCTGTTAGTTGTGTCTTACCCCTGCGTTATACATTTGAGCCCAGGTGTTATGACTTAATTTTCATGTCGCCTATGCCCTCTGTATAGCCATTAGATAGATAGTTACCAAATACCCATATAAGTAGCAAATTCTAGATGTAAATCTAGCTTAGATTTAATATTTACCCACTTTTTCTGTTTTTCTTTTTTTTTTCTTTTGGATACTCCACCCTGAAACACTGCTTTTATAAAATGTGTTTTATGTACATTTCTCTTACATATAGCTTTAAGGGGTAGAAAAACCCCTCTTTTTTTCCTCCACTTCTTTTTTTTTTCTTTGAATGCAAAAAAGTGCCTTTTTCACTTTTTCTCAAGGACTTTGAAATGGACAGTGAAGAATTATGCCCTAGAAAAATAATTTAACTCCTGATTTTTCATAGCTTTCCTAATGTCACTTTACTTCTAAGAGGTAATAGTTGGGCTTGCTGGACTACTTCAGGTTTAACAGAAATCAAGATTTGAGTGGGTGAGATCTTTGAAATTTACTTATGGAGGATCAATTAACTTGTTACAGAGGCTTTTGAATGCTGAATGCTGCAGAGGGTCCAAGTATACTGGAAAATTTGGTTTCTAACATATTATGGCCTAAATTAAATCTGTAATGAAGATAGAAATACTCCTCCATACAACTTGTATTTTGTGTGTAGAAGTCTTTTCGAGATTTCAGAACTGATAAGGACTCAAATACAGTCAGAGAATAATTTCTATAATTTTAATATAATTCATTGTGACTTCTATTGGCCTATGTCATTAAAATCCACCCCTATAAAAGTAAAAGTGTGGCTTTTGGGAGCACACACACACAGAGGCAAAACCTTTTTTTTTTGCATGTCATAGTTCCTGCAACAACTTCCTGGAGCTATACAGTTCATCTGCAAATGCATTTCGCTTTGTGCATAAGTACGATATACACATTGAAGGGAACTGGAAAAAATTGGCACTTAATTCCACAATGGGAATAAAATATTTTTCCTGATCACAGATTTTCCCAAGAACTAAGCAAATTAGGGAAATAAAGGCCATTAAGTAAAATTAGATTTTACGCTATTTAACAGGTGTTTTGGTCTATTTTACCCTGAGGGTAGATCACAATGCAGTCCAAAAAGTTAATTGTTCAATAATTGTACAGTTTGCACATTTATTTCCAGCAGTTTAGCCTATAGTACAGTTCTCTTAAGCTTCTGTCATCTATCTTTGGACCTGTTCTTTCTTTAACGCATCCAAGAATTATAAAGAATAATAGCTTAACTGTATTTTGTGAGCATTTGCATCTGATATTTTCTGAAACACTGGATAAACTGTCTGAGAACAGAGCTGGAATCAGGAGCTATTGTAACAAATTTATATTCCTTGGGGCATCACTGGAAGAAGAAAAAGAGTATTCCCTGCTCATTTTCAATACAAATTTTCCTGAAAGATTGAGAATCACAAACAGAATAAATTGTTTCATGCTGCAAAATATAGCCCCTGAAGACTTTGCTCAAGAGAAATAGAAGACAGACCTGTTAGTGTAGAAGTATATGTTCATCCCCCAAAAATAAGCAGATAGCAGATATTTTTCACAGTGCAATGGTCTGATAGGAAAAATACCACAAAAAACCCAAACCCAACACCCCCCACCCTAAATGAAACACAAAACCCCACCTTGCTGAACACAGTGTAAGAATATCATTCAGTAACATATCTATGAGGACCTTACTTTCTGTCTCCCGTCCGCACAATATGTGCCCCAAATACATCAAAAATACGCTATTGTCCAGAAAAAAGTATGAACTAAAAAACAGTGCAGCACTACAGATAGATATTATTTCTCAACCAGTCAGGACTCCACATATAAAACTAAAAATAGCTTTTCATTTCTTTTCTGTCTGAAATGGGGTCACCAGAAACTTCTGTTTACCATATCCCATTGAAGCAGTTAATCGGCTAACTATTGTATAAATACCCACGCCATAAACTTGTTGGATTTCTTTTTCTCATACAATAGTAGTAAGCAAAGCTGTCCAGAAGTGGAAATAAATTCCTATCCTGGTGCCCCAAAATCCAAACCTTTATGCTGCTCCTTTCTATTCAGCCATGAGAATGAGTTCTTGGCTCTTATCTCCTGGCAAAAGCCCTGCAGGGATTTCTTCTCTTCTCCTGTCCCAGACTTTTACAACAACATTGAGTCAGAATGTTTGCCTCAGCCAATGTCTCCCTAAGGGAAAGCTTCCAAAAGTTTGTGAGAGAAGACACTAACATTTAAAAGGACAGTTCTGTACATGGGAGCATTTCTGGATTTAGATACTTTCTGAATTGCTTGTAAATCTTCAGCTGCTGAACATTTATACCTGGGAGAACATAAAAGCAAAATTTCACAAAAAAGCAGGTGGTGACACTACTAATTCTCACAAGTATAACACAAGAATAATCTGAAAAACCATTTATTCTGTGGTAAAAGTATGAGTTACTCCTCATTCGAATATCATAGCTTTTTTTTTTTTAATATTTTAATAACTCGTAGCTTAATCTAATTCCTTTAATTGTTAACTATGTACTGCATATAGGTTTGCAAAACAAATATGCCTTGCACTATGTACATAACAAGGTAAAGTGAATGCTGATGTATGAAGTGCTAAAATTTAATTTCTTTTAAAATCTGTAATAAACCGCCTTTCCCTTTGGAAATTTTTTTTCAATTTTTTCACTTGATTGATCTGTTCTAGCAAAATAGGTTTATGAGCTAATTGACGGTTCAATTTTAATAAGTTATTCTGCAAACTATCTCATAAGGATTACTCTAATATTACGTCTAGGTACTATTGTTGTTGCAGGGCATAGTTTTCCAGTCTTTGCTTTTAATTAATACATAGATCTTTGCAGTTTTGCAGCAACTTTCAACCCTAACAGAGTTACTCTAGTTGGACAGTGCAGACTTCCCTTTTGATAATTACTTTTCATCATGTCTAACATCAGTATGTTGTGCAAAATGTCTTAAAGGCATAATGTAGGTTGAAATGGATTTATGCTAACAATAAATTTATGGGCATGAACTCTTATTCCAATTTATAATATAATTTCAATTTTGTATGAAATTTTGAGTATACATTGAGTATACATTTTCAGGTGAATGAAGTCCCAAGATCTTTGATCTCAACCTCAGAATTTGAAAGTGCTTTGTCATCCCCAGAAATGTAATGTCCATCATTATTACGGCCTCAATAATGGTGACACAGTACTTGACCTCATAAGCTGTTCTTATACTATAAAATCAACAAAATGTTCCCTATCCATTGTGGAACAGATGGCGCAACTGTATGTGTCCCGATTTAGGAAATTCCTTTGAACTGCAATTATTGATATCATTAACTAATAAGAAATTGCATGAGAAGTCTATTAGATGTGACAACTCTTTACTACTGGCAGGTGAGTTGTGACCAGCAGAATTTCTTTGTGATATTCAATATCATGTAACTCAAGGTTGATGGTGTTGAATGCTTCAGGAGTTAAACATATTTTGATATCTTCTAGTATGATTTTTTCTTTCTTCTTGTCCCAGCTTATGCTGGGTCTTTTAAACAGAGCCAACTTACAATAAGAATAAATATGATATCTCAGTAACATTGCTGTATTTATTCTTTCCAAGGGAAAATAGGCATTTGCATTGAGAGAATGAAGTACTCTTTAAGACTGAAAACAGTATACATTCTATACATGCAGGTAGTAGAAATAAATACAGTAGATAGAATGTCAGATCATAGAACTTTAGCCTGATCTATGATGACATTTACATTTTATATATGTCAGTTTGTACTGAATGGGACCAATTAGAAAAATGTGACTGTAACTTTATTCTCTTTTGTTCCCCTGTACTAATTTTGAAGTAACAGATGTAACTTAAATAGGAAAAAATACAAAGCTGTATGCTTTTCAGTGGGTTTTAATTCCTTTTAGATACCACTAAAGAATTAAATACCATTAATTATGAAAAGAAAAAGAGGAATTGACAATTTTAAACTTGCCATAGCATTCTACACAATGCTAATTTTGGAAACATTTCAAAATCAAACCACCACAGTGGCTCCTGCTTTATTGATATAGTGCCAGTATAAGCACCGTCTTTTAAATGAGATCAGTAACAACAAGTACATCTGTAATAGCAAATATCCCATATCGATGAACCTGTAACACTGTTTTGAAGCACATTCAGGGACAACTAAAGCAAATGAAGGGGATAAATAGGTTGCACACTCTTCTCTCTCAGCACTTACTACCTAGGGTTCAGAAAATCTTGTACTATTTTATATTTTCTTATTGGTGAAAGTGAAAACTGCCTCATCTTAAATTTCCAATGTCAGTAACATTGGCCTGTTCTGCATATGTATGGTGTAGAAGACCAATACATGGATTTATACATTTTAAAACTGTGACTTTAGATCAGGTTATAAATAATTTGATGGAGGGCCAAGTGCTCTTTAACAATTCATAAACTACTTGGTATGTCCACTTAAACATAACTTATAAACCATTTGCAAAGCTTTTGTAAATAAAAATGAATAAAAGGTGCTATATAATTAATAATCTTTGATCCACTGTAGGTAACGTGTTTGGTACTTGTGGGGTTAGCATTCCTGGAATTTGGTTTTGTTGTACTTTTTTTCTACTGCTGTTTTTCACATAAAATGTTGATGTAGTATCTAATCTTGACAATCTGCTAAGAGTTATGGCCTGTTTTTCTGTTGGAAACTTCTCATGAACAGTTTAAGGTGTTTCTATCAAATGGTTATCTAACAGTTTTTAAAAACCTATTTTAAAAGCCTATTTTTAAGGTGCTATGATATCCCGGCGAATAGGATGTGCTATGCTTGGAATATGCTATTTGAATTATGTGAGCAATCATTTATTTCCCATGGTGACTTTTTTATTCTATGGTTGCATGCTCTAGGAGACAAGATCCGTGAACCAAGAAGTTATTGGTATACTGAATCTCTTAGGATTATGCATGCCTTTGAGGATCTAGAAAAATAAAACATGAGGTAAACAACTTTACGATCTATGAGAGCTTTACCAAGCCTTATATGTCTCTTCTTCCCTTAACAAGTAGACATATGTCTAAGAAACAGCTTCTGCAGAAGTCTCCTCTAGCTTCAGAAGGCACAAGGATCCCTTTGATTTAGTTTCCCTACTTGTGTTTGTATGTTTTCATTCGGGCCTTCCACTTGTTGTTTAGGTCCATTTTTGCAGTGCGAGAAATGTTTTCTGTCTGTTCAGGTGGAGGCAGCAAGTTTGTGCCTACATCTCATTTCTCACCATTGCACACTGCTCTCATCACTCAGTGGCAGATATGAAACCCTCCATCTGTTTGGCAAGACAGAGAAATCGCTGCTCCTTGACTTTAGTAGCCCCAAGGTGGCACCAGGAGGGAGGTAAAACTCAATGACTTCTGACTCATGAAACCAAGCTCCTCTTTCACCGGTTTACTCTGAACCAAAAAGAAATATTCGCCAGGTGAAGAATATCTATGATCACCTCATTTCCTTGCACACTTGGCTGACACCATCTTGACTAAGATCGGTCCATGTCCCTTTGTTCTACAGGATAGGTGCCATAACCGTATAAACCAGCAGCCCATTCCCCTATTGCTTTAACAAAAGTCATCAATTCAGCTTGGGAGAGAAAATCTTCGTAGGCGATTTCCTCAGAACCAACATCAACCCGGTCTATGGCAACCAGCAACCTCTAAGCCTTTTCCCAGCTCTCCTTTATTTTACTCCTGAAAGTGGGAAACCTTTAAACATGGCACTAGTTTTTGTTTCCACAAGCCCAGCATTTGTGACTGGGGAGACTGGATATTCAGAGCTTAACAAAAAAACCCATTACGTTTTACTGGATGTCATTTAAGGTAAGGTAGGAAACGCCTGGCTTTCTCAAAACTCTCACTGAGTGAGTGCGTTTGATTTACTGGCCAGCACAACGGGAGAATCTGATGACAGTTGTTTCTGTCCTATAAAAGATTGTTCTGAAAGTTTCTGTAGCAGTAAATACAATCTTTTTGAGTATCACACTGTGCTTTTCTTTTCAGTCAGGCATTTATAGACTCTAACTGCTCATTGTCTTGTGACTTCCGTAATTGCTTTTACTTGGACAAATGAATTATGAAATGCTACCATTTTCATCTGGCAATTTTTGCACAGTTATATATGACAGCATAACATAAAAAAAAAAAAAATAATCATTGAAATGTCAAGCATGCTTATAAAACAAAAGAACAGCCTCTGAGTGAATTGTCTACAGTAGGAACAATTCTTAGGGGTACTTTAAGGAAAATACTTTTTAAACACAGATATACATTTTCCAGGTCCAACATGTTTCCCTCTGTGCTCTTAAAATCTGTGTGACCTTAAAATCTTGATCTACTAATATATCATGTAAGATTTCAAGGCTTTTTGGTTGGGTTGTTTTTTTTTTTTTGAGAAATAAAAACATTTCCTTAATCAGGGATTGGAATATCGGCAGTAGTTTAAAATCTACTTTATGTCAGCTACTGAAAGAACATGGATTTCTAGTTGTTTTAGCAGATTGGCTATTTAAAATTTACGGATCACCCCACTTTATTTAAAATATTAATTCCTGCTAGAGTCATTGTCTTGGGCTCAACACAAATATTAAATATAGCAACAACGCAGACAGTCAAGTTCGTACACAGTTCAGCATTCTCCCCCTGCTACCATGTGTCAAGTCTACCATACCAGCAGCAGTAATTAGCAGATCTATTGTTTATTCCACTGCATTCGAGGAGAATCTTTTCAGTCACAATTTTATTTATTTTTTTCCCTGGACAAGGGACAGCTTTCAAAGAAAAGGAATCACACGGTGGCACCGCGGCGCATCCCTGAAGCCTGTAAGAACGCGGGAGGCATGTAAATTCAATCCGCTCGTAAACAGATTAAATGCTGTTGTGTTCGGTTCAGGTCACCCTATTTACTACTTTTTTTTTCAAGAAGGCTGTTGTTGAGCTGGTTTCATCAAATAAGACAGACGCACATCACAGCTGGGACTGACTGACTGAGCACAGATGTGTATCTACCAAATTGTTTGTGACAGTGAGTGTAGTTAATTGTGATGGGTGACAGGTACGTTGGAGGCCAGTCAACTCAATGAACTGTTGCCGAGTGTGGTATGAGACACGGTGTATATTAACCGCAAGTGGAAAATTTATGTCATCCATGACTGAAAATCCAAATCAAGTGCAGACAAGGAAAGCAGATTGGAGCTGTTCCTAGCCCTTTTCCTTACCTCTGCTTTCTTGCTATCCTTAATATTAGAACAAAGTATTTTGTATCATTTTGTCCAAGTGTAGGTTTGCAAATTTTCTTTTGTCAGTGGAGATGACAAGTGATTAACAAATTGCCACAGTTTATTTTTGGATGAAAAGATGTGAGACAATTTTGTTTTGACATTTGCTGAAAGCAGTTGTAATCTGCTTCAAAAGCTCCTTTTTTTTTTTTTTTTTAAATGGAAATTTTTATTTATCTTAGAAGTAGAATATATTCCAGTTTGGAAAAAGAGTTATACCTTTTTCACTGAAACTATTATTGTTGTTGTTGTTGTTGTTACATCATCATCATCTTCTTTAGAAAAAAATAATGCTTTGGTTCAACCTACACAATTTCTTCCCAGAGTTTCATTTTCCCACTCAGTCAATACAAAAAGGATGGAAAAAATTCCTATTTACTGAGTTTTATTTACACTTTACCTGTGTCTGTTTTCTTAAACTAAACCTTTGTGCCTTCTTTTCTGCTCCTTGCTACTGGTTCTACCTTATTAATGTACTGAAACATCAAATAAACTCTCTCTTTCCTGTTGTGAAGTGAAAACAGTGCAACAATCACATTTCATTTTTCTAAAACTGAAGTTGGAGACCTTGAGATAGAATAGTAGTCATAGATGATTCTGTGAGAACCAGATGTGATAGGTTTGGAGAAGCTCTGAAAGAAGCCCTGTTAAACATTATTATCAGCAACAGAAGCTCACGTTAACAGTGTTTAGGACTTAGATGCTGAGTGAAGCAGGGCTGTCAGACCCGCTTTGGGGGGCAGAAATGTTTCGACTCAAGGTTCTCTTCTTTTGATATAGCCCCGAGTAGCACAGAATTCTCTTTGAGGTTTCCAAACTACTCCCTCCAGAGACCCCATACCATGCTCCCTAGTAGCTTGCCATAGCACCGAGATTTTTTTTCTTTATTCTAACACTATCAGATGCTACTCCCTGAATGCAGAGCAGTGTTAATGCCAGAGTTTTATAAATTAATGTTTCTAACGTTACAAAAGCTGTAGCTGGTTGCATGAGTAAGAAGGTTAGGAGTGTGAAATGATCAGCAGAAGGGATGGGCACAAACAAACAAAAAATTGCCTCTACTTAGTTGCATAAAAGACAACAAACAGTTTTCTGCTGTCTTCTGAGCCCCTACAGTCCCTGGGGATCCCACCAGGGGACTGTAGTTGAACAGAATAATTGTCAAGTGTCTGCATGACATTTATGTGAGCTGGGTATCTACATCTCATGCATGTTTCCTTCTCTCATACAATTTCTGCTTAAACAGAAGAGCTGACGTTTAGCCTTGGAAATTCAACCCTTGTTTCAAGTTGGGGTAACAAGAAACTCACACTGCCATGTCTCAGTTCCTAGATGCACACTGTAAGCAACACCTCCTTTTGTACCAGGATGTTTAGATCCTCCTAAGGCCACTGGTTCTTCAGTAATTCCTCAGGGCACATGATTATCCTGACACTGTAGTGGAGTGAATTGTTATTTTATACAGCATTCCTCTGTGTCAGCTCCCATCACCCACTAACAATCATTACAGTTGTGGTCTTCTTCACCCAAAAAGTACAGTGTGGAGGTAGAGAATCACCTGCAGCTTAACCTTCTGCTGGACAAACAGATAGTACAGATGACATGTGTTTCCGTGACATTCAATCTTTAATGGGTGTATAAAGAAAGCATAGGATACATCTCTTACACCTTTTGGAGGCATGGCCTCACCGAGCAGAGACCTGTATATGGGATGGCATCTGTACAGCTACAGAGACCATTTCCTACTAGATGTAGTCGTAGCAGGGAATGCTGAGTTACATGAAAGTCTTCCCCAAAGATTCATGGAGCTAATGGAGCTAATGATATATTATATATACACAAAAAATTGGCCAAAAGTTCCAACAAAAGGGAATGACGTTTCTGCTGCTCCTTCTCTATCCACACCTTTCTGTGGTCTAGACATGGAGCAGCAGGTAGATGTTATACAGAACTGAACTCCATGTCACTAATATCATTGCACATTAGAGAGTTTCTAAAACACTTGCTGTCGAAATTGTGATGGGAAAGAGTGCTCTGTGATACTGATATTATCTACCTACTGTTCCAGCTTGCTCATACTCACTATGCTATGACAAGTGCTCCAAGGCCTGGAGGCTTCCAGAATTCTGTGGGCTGCCAGAAATTTGGCAGTCAGGACAATGCCAGGTACACTGTAAAAGGACAGACGGGTGAAGCCAAAGACAACTTTCCCCATCTGCATTTTGACACGATTTAGTTCCAGAAACAGGAATTAACCTGAAAGTCCGATTAACATCTAAATCATATGTGCCAGAGTGACATTTACATTAGGATACAAGATTAGAATAAACTAAAATTAAATACTCTTATACGGCCCTAGTCTATGCTGGTTTTCAGGTGAGAAACTTATTCCCCACAAAACAAGACTCAAAATGAAACAGCACAGATATTTTGCAGAATTACATGATATCTTCACTCTCAATGGCTGTAAAAACACGACCAAGCTGTTCCCTTTTAATCTGATGGATTAGTTGAGGAAAGAGGAGGTTGTTTTATTGCTACTATCTGATATGATGACTGTAGCACCATTCTCCACGTTTCCTTATCCCTTTTTTTGTCCGAGGCAGAGCTGTGCTTCCCTATCAGCCCGCATCTGGTCCGGGTGGTACGGCTGCAGCGTGGTGATTGCGGAGAGGAGCACCAGGGATGGCAAAGATAAACCTACTTGTACAGCGAAGCCTGCAAAGTGGCGTGCCCTTCTGAGTACATTATAGAGGAAGCTTAGTAGGGGATAATTAAGCATCAAATCTGTGTTTCTTTGTGGTGTGAAAACAGTGTTTGGAGAGGGAGTAAGAGAGGACAGTTGCCACACGCAGAGCAGAGTGAGCCTTTCTCCTATTAAAGCCAGAGGGAAAAGGATTCCGGAGAGAGAACAAGACACAAATGTTTTTACATGAGGTTGAATTTTTAAGGAAAAGGGCAGGAGTGCCCAGCTGGGGCCAGGTTGCTGTCTGTTGTTATGGCAACGGCGGGAGATTCTCCTGTTTGTGAGAGGAGCCGGGGGAGAGGGAGGGCAGGAGGAGTGAAAATGGTTTCAGGAGGAAGGCAGGGGGTTGGAAATGGAAAGAGAATGAAGCCGAGTGTCGAGGTCAGGCAGAAACAGCAGCGCTGATGGCCATGATGCCTTAAATACCCTGATGGACCTTGTGCGCAGCCATTGCCTTGGCGGTGGGCGGGGGTCAGATTTGCTGGGGTCACGTCCACAGTCATCATCTGGCTGGAAGAACGTCGCCTCAGTGCCCTGTCCTCCTGCACCCGCTTCAGCTGAAGGGCTCACAGCTACCTTTGGGCACTGCCCAAGTGGGCAGAATTCTTGTGAGAACAACTCCTTTTTAATAAATTGAACTGATCTCAAAAGGTCTAGCATTAAATTTAATTTTCTGCTCGGGGTGTGTTATGTGATGAGAGCTACTTCTTCACCGTGGGAAGCTCCCTTTCTCCCCTGAGGAGCAAGCTTTTTAGTTAGGTTCCTACTTCCAAGATGAAGCCAGAAAATTCTGGCTCCTTGGGACGTCTTTCTCAGGAATAATGCCTTGATACAGTGTGGGGCCAGGGCAGGGAGTTTTTTTGACTTGTAACAAGGCAACCCAATAGATTGGAAGAGGAGCACAAACCAGGCAACTGGCTGGTCAGGGAAGCAGCTTAAAGCTTTGCTGAACAGATTCAAAATGAAATCTTCATGCCCAGCTCAACAGAAGGAAACACTACGAACCAGGACTAAGCAAAAGTAAGACTTTTCCTTCAGTCTTCACAACAAAAAATGGAATGAAAAAAATTGAACAAACTCACGAAGCTTTCCCAAAGGGTGATTTCTGTTTTCTTTATTTTTTTTATTTTTTTTTTTTTCTCTTTCTCACTCCTTTCCTTTCATGCCAGTCAGGCTGTTCATGCGCCAGTGCAGTTTGGAGAGCACAGCAATCCCTGCTCCTCCAGCACTTTTGAACTGGCTGGCCAATTTCTGGCAAATCTGACAGAAAGATTTTTCAGATGTTATTTCCTTACAAGTTCTGTGAAAACAGTTAGCTAGGGGCAGGAAAAGAGGCTATAGTGACACCTACACTGAGGGAAAGACCAGCGGATGAACTGAACTATTACTGAAAACACACATTCTTGTGTTGAAGGGTGTAGATAGGAGAGAGAGGTTATAAATGCTTTAATTCTTGGAAAAGCTTCTATCAAAGTTTGAACTTTATTAGACATGATCTCACTTTCATTCTCCTTCTCTGTTTCCCTCCTCATAGGAGTTCTCTAGTGTTTAATAAGGACAGGAAACTTGCTGCAGGCTTAGTTTACTTCATTTAAAAAGCCATCCGATGAAACACAAATCATTTGGAAACACAACTCTATTAGTTCCAGTGTTTGTGGAACTATTTATTATTTAAAGCAAATGATAGTTGCATTACACTGTCACAAAAAAAAAAATCCCAGTCCTCTCCGTTGTCTTTCGATCCCTCTTCCTTTCATTATTTACTGTCCCTTGTCTAAAATATCCATATTTTCCAGATTTTTCCCTTAATTGTAGTTTCAAATCAGTCCTTTCCCTGGAAAGACAGTGTGAACATTGTTCCCTTCTTTTCCCAAAATATCCAAGTTTGAAATGTAATCTCAATATGAAAACAAGTAGAATTCAGAAGATGGTGTCTATAATCTTATTTCACTGAAAGTCATGTGAAATTCTTTTAATTTAAAGTAAAATATTGTCCCTTCTTCTCCTAAACCTCCTACAGGTCTCTTAATTCTCTGCAGTAAGAGCTTAGCCTCCTGGTCCGTGACCATCAAACCATTTTATTTTTTTTTAAATATTGATAGGAAATCTTTGGGGAAGTCATAGAATACAAACTGTCCTCTTTGTGTCTTATGCTTTTCTCACTTAACTTTCCAATACCAAATTAATATTGATTTGAAATATTTTTTCATTTCATCAATACATGTGCCTACCTATCCCCCTACTGTTTTTTACTTTCTTCAATTCTAGAATCCAAATAAAGACGATACAGTATTTGGACAATTTGGATTAAAATAAAAAACCACGAATGGAGTTTAGAGGCTTACAACTGGGATGTCAGATGTTGAGGATTGAATCAGTCTAAAGTTGGCTTGATGAAGACTGACTCTCACCTTCAGAAGAGATAACACTGCTCAAGATGTAGTATCCCTGATGAACTACAATCTATTATACTGTTAATTGGACAGCAAGAAATTAAGCATAAATCATTCAACAGAACACAGTGATACAAAATCAATTAAGTCATTGCACTGAAAAAAAATATTAAGTGCTCTACATTAGGCAACATTATGCAAAAGAACATCAATTTTAATAAACTGTTTGCTGTTTGATGCTCGATACAGTTATTCACACAGATTTTAGAAGATCTGATTGGGAAAGCACTTCTTATATAAGCTGTTAGAGAAGAATAACCAAGCAACCACTGACTGGCAGGGTGATACAAGTTTAGAACCAACCAAGTTCAGACGTAAGTAACAGATGTGTAAGCATGTTGATTTTCATCAGATCTCATCAGTGTAAAAGGTGCAAGGAAAAGCAAAAGCTGGTTCTCATTCTCCCCTTACTTACCTGCAGTGAGACAACTAAACAATGATTTTTAATTTCCAGACTCATTTTAGAAGCAATCTAAATTTGATTGTTGTGTTAAGACCTGAGAAAAAGACAAGTTTTCTGCAGTTGCAGTACACTGGCTCTTTCTCACTCACTCTGATGACAACTGCATGACAGTGACAGTTCCCCATTAACTCCATCCATTCCTTTTCACTCACCCTTCCAAACATTACTTTAGATAGTTTTTCCTTCCTATATCAAGAAGATTTTGGATACGAGAAACCAAGTGAACCTCCTTCTGGAAGCAGACTTTTGGAAAGAGAGACAGACCCATTTTCTTTACTCAGTCACCAGCAAAACAGTAATAAGCAGCAACTTCAAATCAACCCCAATCTCCTTCAGGAAGACCATAATGCACCACTCACTTGAGGCCTGATGAAAAAAAGCCAAGTGTTCAGGTTGATTCCCTAAATTCTTAATTTCTCTTTCCAATAATATCTCAGGTGACATTGACCAGGAGTATTTGCCATATGTCAGAATTTGGGGCTCAAAATCATCAGCAGAAAATTCCATCATCCTATAAAAGTACTCAACCACCAATTAAATAGATATCCATGATATCTTTAATTATCCTTGTAAAATCTATTTGCATTTTGTATATAATTTTACATACACACACACACACACACGAGTCTATATATATATAAAATTACCTATGCAAAATGTTACACCTATGGTCAATTTTTTCACAGTTTCTTTGCTTGCGATGTTTTTGCCAGTGCCAACAAATTGAAATCTACAATTGATGATGTTAGTCCTATCTTTTTCAACTTTAAGATTGATATTAGTATTTCTTAAAATCATTTGTTATTGTTGTTTTTAATAATAAATATGCTGAAAACAACCTGTCATTAGATTTAATGAGGATTCCATATGCCAGCTCAGTATACAAAAACAAATTAAGGCTATAATTAACTTATTAATTCAACACAGCACTAATTCTTAGACTTTTATCATCACTTTCTGTAAGTGGAAGTTTTAAATGCACAGCCTATCTTTCCTGCTTGGGAATAGGTCCTGGAAACAAGACAGCTGCTTCCTCCTCCCTGCCCCCCCCAATTCTACTGAGGATCAAACCATTAATGTACCCAGGATCACTAAGGTAATTATATGTTTTAGTAGCTTCATTAAGAGCTCTGCAAGTATATTTCACTATAAAATAATTTCTGGTCTCTTCAAATTGTCTAAAGGATGAGGAATTTTTGGTAAGAGAAGGCGAAGGTGCTATGTTTCTTTAGTTTAGACAACAACCTTTTACAAATCAGTAGCAAATGATGCACAAAAATCCCTCGGTATCTTAAAGAGGGAAAAATTACATATGTAAACAGATAAATCTTTAGTACATTTGTCTTTATGGGAGCAGCTCCTGCTGTTGGTCTCTAACCTGGAGGGCATTATTCTTTTCTAAATTGCCAGTAGTGTCCCACAGCACAGTGATAAATAGAAACCACTGAAAGAAATAACATTCATTCTAACACACAAGAACTTTCCAGACAGAGATTGGCCTCTGAGAACAAACACTTAGATAAAACAGATTAGTTGCAATTGCAGAATATATCACTCTGAGTCCCTGTGAACAGGCGTTATCCCAGCTGTGCAAATAAGTGCCTTTATGCCAATCATTAAGTAATAAATACATTTAAGAGATGGTCTAAAACTTTAAGGAAAACAGAGGTAAAGGTCTCTCTACATCAGCTGTGTTTTGTATGAAGCCGGTGATTTATTCCCAAGCGGTACTTTAAAAAATCCCTAATAAGGTAGGTGCTTGTGTGTTGTTTTGTGGTAGCAGGTTTCCTTTAGCAGGCAATTAATAAAACAGAAAAGAAGCAAGTGCTACAGAAACACAATTAAGAGTACTAGCTTAATAACAGAACAGAAAACTCCCTAGCAATTTTCTTTCTTCTTTATCGTTTCATCTGAAACGCATATGCCAAGGCAGAATTTTGTTTATTTCTGGTTACATCGGAGCAACATTGAGCTAGGCTGTTTGATTGTTTGTTTGCTTGTTAGCTGACTCAAAAGCCTGGCTAAAATGTAGACTGCCTTGGAAAATACAGTTATTCTGCTTCGACTGCTAGTTGTATGACACGTGAATTGCTTTCAAGAGCTGATGTCACTAATAAGTTGTGGGTTTTTTTAATTCGGGCACAACCATAGGAAGGGATTGTGACACTACCAGCCATTTCCCTGCTGCCCCTACCCTGGCAACAAGACTCAAGGAACTCTAGTGCCTGGGACGGGATGAGCTCTCTGATCCAAATAATATAACCCTACTCTAACTATTCAACCTGTTCCAGAACCTGCATTTTCCCTCTCTCATCCTTAGGCTCTATTTACAACCCCTTTTTTTTTCCTTTATTTTTTTTTTCTTTTGGATATGGGATTCAGTGCTAAAACTGTACTTCTATTGACATTTAGATTGAATTAATGAGATGGATTTTATCTAAGACTATGTGCTTGAAGGTTAATTGGATGCTATCTCTATTTTTTCTTTGTGTATGCACCACTGTTCATCAGAAGGAAGTGTTGGAAAGAGAAATGTCCCTTTTTTATTTGTTTGTACAGGTACCTTAAGTTTTTCTGTGTAATTATACTCTTTTAACAGCTGTTACATATGCATGCTAGACCTTTTAATTTATTTGATTTTCATTTAAAAAGTACATAATCTTATGGTAATGATTGTATTATAGTAATTCAATATGAGATCTCCCTCTTGTCCTAGCCTCACAGTTTTGCAGCATTTTTAGGGCAGTATAGAGGAGTATTGACTGCCAAAAAAGGCAGTGATCTTGTTTTCCTCCCACGTCTGACTGTAGGTCTCAAAGCAAAAGGCATGGTGAACTATCTCAAAAGGAACCCATCAGCACTCCCCCAGAAAACTAATAAAAGGCATGGAAGAGGCTTGGAGAGGGGCAGGAATAACCGACTATCCATGGAAAGGGAGGATACACCCTCTTCTCTCTGCAATTTATGTTGGTGCTAGTTTTAATTGGATGAAATGGACAGTTAAACATGCATGCCAGATCCATGTAGAACAAAGGAAATGTCACTTTGTGGGCTTCTGAGGCAGCCTGCAGTTTTCCCTGACCTGGCTTCCTGGGTGCTTCCTCAACAAACAAACTAAAAAGTAAATACCAGAACTGTGCTGACTGGGGCTTTTCCGTTTTCAAGGATACTGCAGCTTTCTTAAACTTCTAGTTGTTCTGTCTTCATCTCCTTTGATCAACTTTTCTTCTTTTTTGTTCTACATTTTTTTATCCTTCCTTTCATTTTGATTTTCTTATCATCTTTCCCATCCATCTGCTCTGGAGTAGAGAATCAAAGCCTTTTCTCCTATTCACTTGTCTCTAGGAATATCAATCATCTCAAAGACTACAGTAAAAGTTTTATAATTCTCTCTAACTGTATACATCTGTTAATCATGCTTTCAAGATACCGCACAGGACACTTCTTTAGCAGACTGTGTAGTACTGATTCATATTCATTTACTCCATGTGTGATTGTAATTCATTTAGAAATAGCTGAACTGGCAATAAACTACCTAGTTTGGAGACTGTGCTTTCACAGACTTCCAAAGTCATCTATGAAATCATGGAAATAGTGAGGATATTTCTTCTTGCTGAAGCCTGAGCTGTTGTATTGATACAGCTGCATGGGTTACCTGGCCCCACTGTTATAAGCAGGTTACCAAATCACATTAATTCAAGAATTGTTATAACTTTCACTCAAATCTTTGACTGTAGTATAAAAAGACCCCTAATGACATGACAAGGCTGTGTCTTTTGAATTTTGCCATGATTGGGATTTTAAATCAGCAACTTGACAGATAGTTAACAACTATGTCATCTTTGCCTACTTTTTTCTCTGATTTGTAAGCAATAGGGTATGTATCACTGAAAATGTGTACTAAGTACTTATGTATATTTGTATTGACAGCACTCAACAATTGCTTGGAGCATGGGGTTCTATGGTATTTTTCATATCATTTTTTATTTTTCAGATGATTGGAATTGCATTACTATGGGATTTTAAGTGTCTGTATAATTTCATAAGCCAATAGTGAATCAACCCAAAGAAGTATCTGCACTGTAAAGGCTCCATCTCTACAGAACTAGATATTGGTCTCATAATAAGAGTTTCCAGTCATTAATAGCATTTTGTGGACAACTCGTGTGAGTGAGAACACAGGTTACTAATTCTAACTTACATTTTATTAACCAGAAGTGCATGTTATGTGTGCATTCCTACTTTATCTGCTCAGTCTTTCAAATGCCATTTAAAAATCTGGTAGTTGTGAACGCAGTTTACATCCTGGAAAATCTGCATACCAACCTGAATGATTTGCTTCAGAGAGACACTGATAATGCAAGAAAACAGTAAAGTATAAACACAGTTGATTTAAAATGCAGTATTTAAGTAAGGTATTAGTGTATCCTGATATACTAAAATATCGTTTTAAGCATAAAAGTTCAATATGAAAATGAAATGAACTTGCACTTAACTTATGTCTTGGGAATATGGCTCCCGGTAACAAAGCAGAGTGGTTGGAATGCTGACCATATCAAATACCAAGTCTGTTCAAGAACTAAGAAAAAAAATAATGATACCTGTTTCTTCTCAATTCATGTAACTTTAAAACAGAAATCTAATGGACAGAGACAAACACTTTCAAAATAAAATGACAATGATGTTTGGATATTAGAGAGATTTTTTCTGAGTTGAAAAGAATCATGAAGTACTCTGTGAATGCAAGAAACAGTGGAATTACTAAAATATAAGGACAAATAAGAAATTCTCTGCCTCAATAAGTTTTATTGGGAATAAATCAAACCTAAATCAGATCCAGCAAAGTGTGAAAACTAAAGATTGTCTGGTCTTTGTGGAGTACTGTCACCAGCTCCTCAAGCAAAGCAAGTGAACACAAATTGGTCTAGCAAGCACAGAGCCAGGGAAACTGTCAGGCACTGAACCCAAGGGAGTACATGCTGACTCGATTATGCATGAAATCCATTCTTCAGGATAACCCATCAACCCAGGCATTTTTTCCCACATATAAGCGCCATTACACACTGGAAAAGGAGATAATTCAGTAGTTTCAAAGCCAGGTTTATTAAAGATGTGATAGTAGCTCTTCTATTTCTACTAAAACCCTGAGGACCCAAGGGAATATTCACATGACATAACTCAATAGTTTCAAAGACAAGATTATTGAAGATGTGATAGTAGCTCTTCTGTATCCAGTAAAGCTCTGAAGACCAAAGGGAATATTCTTGTGAAAATCACATTTCACCACGAAGTAGTTTGGCCTAAGTCTTTTCTCAATCCAATAAGACAGAGAAAGAACAGTCCAGGAAACTGATTAATGAGTGAAAATGAAGAGGACATGGGGCTAGCAGCAGAAGAAAGGGAATCACATGGACTCTTTAAAGACAGAGGTTGCTTAATATATTGAACATAACTGGCTTAAAGTCTCTGTTTTCTGGTGGTTTCACTGATGAGAAGACAGTTGGGACATGGCAAAACTAACACAAGTAGAAAGCAAAGGTTCTCTCACCACATTCAGGTTTTTCTCTTAAATAAAGGACACAAAGAGCCCAGCAGAGAAGAAAGATTTGGCCATGTAATTGTTAAATCTGTTTACAGGAAATGAAACTATGTCTTTTAACATGTTTAAGTTCAATTGAAGTCAACAGGAAGATGGGAAGAGTAAACACAATTTGATTTCCATCCTGAAAGAAACTGATCTTTTCAACACAAATTTTATCTGTTCTTCCGAAGCCAAACAAATGGGCGGCAGGAAAAAATTTAAAAAAAAATGGATTTGGACCTTTTGGTTAATACTTAATCTTGCCTCTTATTGTATAGATTATTATATATTACTGTATATAACACCCTGCTAAATGCAGTACAATAACACAACCAAGACCAAACAGTGTCAAAACAAAAAATCTTGAAGACCGGGAAAGCAAAAACCTGAAGTTTGTTGTTTAGGGTATTATTAGTGCAAATTCAAGAGCAGAAGTACTAATTACCATGAATTTGTGTTCAAAATGAATGTACCTATACTTTTGGAATAGAAGCCTCTATTTGAAACAACAGAAATTAAAATAAAAGAAAAAAGAAAAAAAAAAGAGAGAGACAGTAACAAAAAAATGTACTATTTTCCAGGGAGAAAGTTATGTCTCTATAAGCTTCTAAAATACACAGGACAGTACTTTTGAAATAGTGTAGTGTATTTGATAGACAGCAATACTCCAGCTATCATTTCTGTACATAAATACATTTTAATAAGGCACTTTTGATTAGTACCTTCAGTATTAACAAGACTGAACTTATTAATTAAGCACCATTTTTTTGAAACTAGGTTTTAAAGTCCAAACTGCAAACTTGTATGGATCTTCTAATCTCCTGTAATTTGACATTCTAATTTAGCACTCGAGAAAGCTCACTAAGATATATTAGCTAAAAAACAAACATCATGAAATTTTCATTGGTAAAAAAGCATATGCTAAATCATAGTTATTAAAATAATATTAAATCAAATTAGGATTAGTCTGAAGTTAATAACAGTGCTTTATAAAGTGTAGTGTCAAGTTTATAACTTCTTAAAGGTCTACCTGAACACACTGAATTCCAGGGTAAGGGTAAATGAGACACTACTGAATTGCTGTCATATTGAGCTACATGGAGCTATGATATTTTGCTAAAACTGAATGTGTACTGTAAAAAATTTAATTGGGTCTAGAGAAAGATTGGAAACCAGCTTTCCTCATTTTCTTTGGAGTCCATACAACACTTGACAATAGCTAATTGTCAGAAGACCTTAGACAAATAAATTAATTTACTAAAATGCCTTTCTGCAGCTGAGTAGATGTGAAAACAATGAATTTGTCTGTTTAGAAAGGTGTTGACTTCATCTGAGTCCTGAGGAGATGCAAGCTCAGCTTGTCTCCTTCCCACGCAAACTGGAAGCCCCAGAAACAAGTCAATTCTAGACTGATAAAGCCTGTGAAGAGTTAGGGCACATCTCTCCAGCCTTCTAGCTCTTCTTCAGCATTAAGGTGTTTCCAGATGACTAAGATTGTAGATAAAAGTGAGAACAGATCATCCTCAACGCAGTTTGTGTATAACCTTGAATGCACTTATTAATCCAAGAACAGACCTACGCTGACTTGGGGAGATGGATTTCGTACCAAAGCTAGCGTGTCTGTCTGTAACTGTCTGTCCGGACTTGTAACTATATCTTATTTTTTATACAGGGTTTTAGCACTCTCTAAATAAAACCTAATTCTTTTTCTTCTGAAATAGCAAAGCAATGCCTTCTGCAGGCACTGAAATCATACATGGATCCTTAAAATATATGTTTATTTCCTTGAGTTGAGTTGGGGAAAGGAAACCCAAGGTAAAGCCCACGCTATCCATGGTGTAGGACAGACCAGTACCATCATAGCCTGTGACCTGTTTTGTGATCCACTGCAAGTCACCTGCAGAGACAGGAACACATACTGTCATTGACAGGGTGCTGTGATGAATATGGTCACGCCTAACAAACTGAAACTGAGCCTGTACAGTAAAAAAAAAGTATCTTTTATTGAGATCTCTGGTGAGGCAGATTGAACATTGGGTAATATACTGCAGGACTATGATATCTTAGTGGGTTTACAAAGCTCTAACTGGCAGGTTTCTCAATGGTCATTCAAGCATACTGTAATAACTAGGATGAAAATATGAAAATATCAAAGCCACCAAAGCAGGACTAGTTCACTGGTCAATAGTATTCAGGATGAAAATCAACAGTCTTCTGAATCTAAATAAGAAATAAAAATGCAATCTATATGACCTTCTGTATGATCTTGAAGGTACAGCATAAAGAGGGAGGGCTGTGGAAGAGAGCTGAGCAAGTCACAGGTACATTACACATTACACATTAACCTGTTAATAACAAAAACCCCTCAAATTTTATTAATTTTTTAATTGAATTTTATTTCTTTTATTTTCATGGGATGAATGATTGTATTAGAAGAGTGAATATTCTACTAATAAGAGAGTTCTTCCATATTTTAACATTTTAGGCATAGTGCTTTTCTTAAAAGTAAATATTATTAGTCATAGCTGTCCAGAGCAAATTTCTGGTTCATATAGTTAGACAATACATAATTGAATTCTATTTCTAAGACACTTTTATTGCAGTAGTCAATTCATACTCCCATGTAAAAAAACTTATTTACTTGCTTCTTCATTTGCCATAATGATTTTTTCTTTTTTAAGCATACTTCAAAGTTTTCAACGAAGAGCTGTATGGACACATAAATTACTTGGTAGTGCAAGCCGAATTTTAATGTCACAAAACAAAATACACTGTGCATCCACCACTAAATTCTAGGACAGCTGCAGGTTTAGGCAGCTGTAGATTTCAGGAAAACAACGCCCCACTGTTTAAATTGATATTTTAAATAGGACGCTGAAAACATTGCCCACAATCAGGTCTTGTTCTGCTTACATATTTCAATTGCAATAGCAACACCACACTAAGCTAAAATAACCTCAGAGAACTACACATGAATATTGCTTCCTAGATGTAGTGTCTCCATAATCAGATTTTCTAGAATAATGCCTTGAAAATGTCTGCAGCAACACCTAGAAACTTTTTAAAAGGCCTATCTAGTTCTAGACCCAGATTTTCTCTCCTGCAATTACCTCCTGTTGTTCTGACCCTCTCTGCTGTGTAGTAAATTATTAGATCCTTCCTAAATTGTACAAGAAAGGATTGATCAAATTATCTCTTCCTTAATTTACCCATGTTCTTGTCTATTTAAAACTAGTTTGGCAGACAAAAAAAAAAATGCATCAATGATAAAGCAGTATTATTTAGCAGAGTGCTGATTTTACTCATCTTGGTTATTTTTTAAAATTTTTGAAATAGAAAGAAAAATCAAGAAAGTCCTCAACAGTGTGGTTTTTTCCCTGCACATGTAGATGAATCTTGGATCCTCCTTATGATCCTACACAAGATCAGAGTGTCTCAAGTTGGAAGGGAACCATAAGCATCATTGACTCCAACTCCCTGCAATGCTCAATATTAGTATTGAAAGTAACCATTCAAAATTAGTAATATACACCAATTTGCCATTCAATTTGATATATTCTCGAGACTTCTCCAAGACTGAGGACTTTTTGTAATAATTTGAAAAGTATAGGCCTTGAAACTTTCCATGGCAGAGTGACAGTAAAGGTAGTCAAGAGTAATGCAGAAAGAAGACCATGTATTTTTTTGGTTCCTTTTCAGAGACGCAACTTGAAAAGACAAATTATGAAAGTACGTCTAAATTCACTCACACCGATGTAATCCCAGGCTCCCTGGTCACAAAGGTTGCTGATGCTCAGAGCTGACCCTGCATATGCTAATAACATTATTCAGAGATCATGAAGAAAAGGCAAGTTCTTTGTTTCATGCAGCAATATCCCTTTCAATCAACCTCATGCTGAGAACCATTTATTACCATAACATATGACACAGAAAATCTAAAGAGGCAGTAAGGGGTAAATTTTCAGATTATCACATGCCATTCTAGCTGTGACTTTCTCATTAACTTTAAAAGAGTCATGTGGCTCAGATCAGCTCAAGGCTCTGAAATGTAGCCCTACACTTCCCCCAGAATAAACCTTTACAAATATCATAATTTTCCATATTTCACTTAATTTCTATAAAATAAGAGAAGCCACCAACTAAGCAGACTTTTCATGAATATTCTTCAAGCTGCAGACAGCCTCACATTGTGTTTAAGGTGACCTCATTGTGTGCACGGGTACAAGCCTCAGCTCTACAGCAATTTCAGGTCAATAAGGGAGATTAGAGAAGAGAAACTTCTGGTCGTAATGCATCAGTAATGATCTACACCATACAGCTAGTAGTGTTTAGCATTTATTTCATTTGACTCCAAGAAGCTTTGCAAAATGCAGTTTGTGAGAAATTAAAAAAAATTTAAAAAGCTAGAAAAATAACTAACAGAATGTGGACATAAATATGAAGGAGCAATTCTTTATTAGACAGGCACCCTGAGGTGGTATGCAGGTTTATGCATTCAAAATGAGAATGTAACACGGATATGCCAACTTTCTTATCCTTTCTGTTCAAATGGAAAGTTCTTTACTTTTGCCTACCCAAAGCTTGCTGTCTATTGTATGCTCAAAGGCCATAATTATTTCAAAAATAGACTTTTGAGAAAACCGCATAATTAGTCCAGTGCAGCTGGTATAAAAATTACTGGCAAGAGGAGTAGTATCATTAAAAAATTGGAACTAAAGCATACCAGCTATACTCCAGGGCACGTTAAACACACAGAACCCCTAGTAAATATTTTAGAATCCAGGATAGTACACACTGAGGGCACCCAAAGTTGGGTTTTTTTAAATACTGCTGATCCAGACTCAACAGAAAAACATCTCTGCCAAAATGGAACTATAGTGCAGTCTGGTTTATATAAGTTTACTAAGGTGATTTGCTTTAGCTTCTTAAATAGAGTTAGACTGTGGTAGAAGAAAGGCAGGTTTGCCCCTGAGTCATGCAATGATGATAGAACTCCAATTTTCATTAAAGATATTTTCTTCTCACATAATTACAAGAAAAAAAAAGTTTGAAATTATGAACTGGAACGCAAACAAATTTGTAATATCTGTGTGACTCTGTAGGGAACCTGACACAGTAGCTTTCGCAGATAAGGAGTCTCCTCTTTAGTTATGACTCTCTTAAAATGATTCAGGAGCGTGGCATGGTATGTTCTTAGAACTGAGATGCCTACATCCAAAATTACGCTTCTAGACATGTCTATTCAGATGCCTCAAAAGATCCTCAAAAGAAATCGCACTTCTAGAGACGTTAGCATCTTATGTTTATAGTTCCCAAGTGCTTGAGATCTACTTCTAGCCATGTGTCTAATGCACCATTTTTTTAAAACCAAGCAGTTTCTGACTTTGCTAGGGGTGACATGGGATTGCTGCACCTGAAAGGTCTGAAAATGGCAACCCAGAAATTGCATTTTGTGCTTATCTATCTGGTCTGACACCAGTCTGACATCAAAATCCCACAGACAGCTTACACACTAGCCAAACTTCTACAAGAAACAGTCTGAGCTGGGTTTCAATGATCTTCATGGTATTCAGATGCTCTATCATATACCTCCATGGTCATGAGAAGGGTTGAAGCAAAGGAAAATTCCTGTCTGAAAATTTTATATGGTGCCACATATAGCTGGAGATTCAGTAGAAGAGAGGAAAAGTGAGTGTCACTTTGAGTAACAGGAACCTTCCAGGTTAGAGACCCAGGTTGGTTGCCCCTGCTCCTTGTTGTGCTAAATCCCCTGAAGAGAGGGATCAGCAGCCCAGGAAGGAGGGAGGACAAGGAACCAGGGAACAGCAGGGAAGAGCAGCTCCCCTTAGGTGACACTGGAGTAAGCAGTCCTTGATTTCAGCCACATCATATGGATATGCTCTAGAAATTACACACATTGCAGTAGGCCCCAAATATCTCTTTATTTAAAGCTGGCTATGTTTATAACAAAGTAGGGAAACCTGAGCCTAAGCTGTGTCTTTTTAGATGTTTCTTCCATTTTCCCCCTACATTTATACTAAGAAATAATATCAGTTTTCCTTTATCTTCTCTCCCATCAACGCATTCTATTTGTCTCCTCATTCTTCTTGCTTTCTGATTTCATCCTCTCCTTTTCCTCCATACCTTTTCATATATTCATATCTATTTTCTTCCCCCTGTCTGTCTCTTTTGTGTGTGAACATTATTATCGCTGCCACTGCATTTTTACTGCTCATGATAAATAAATACTTGAGAAATAATCACTGCACAGTGGCCAAACAGAAGGCAATCCTTCCTGTAAATGCTACTTTTGTGTAATGGGCACGGTCAGATCAGAGCTGGAAATGTAGTGAGACCAATTCATCTACATCAATTTTTTTTTTTTCCTCTACAGAAACATTGCTGTGGTTGTTTCATACTTTACAGTCCATGTAGAATTTATCTTTTCTCTTTTCTTTTTTTTTTTTTAGCTGCTACTCTTTCGTACTTCTACTTTATGAAAAACAGACTTCTGTCATAAAGACTCTCTCAAAGTCATCATTCATCCATGTGTTAAGACTTGTCTGCGAGCTTTCTTTTTCTACATCAATGATACACACAGCTTTCTTTTGACTCGAACACTTTTTGTTCTTCCTATTTTATAATGCATGCACAGTTGTGTTATAAAGACTCATCAAAGTCACCACTGTTCTACATTTATCTGCATTGAACTGTCTTTGTCATTTACTAGTCTTTTAAATGTTCTTTATATTTTATATCTAGTTACATTCTCCTTCATTATTTACTGTTCCTCTATCATCTCTTTCTGCTTCACACTGCTCTGCTCTTTGTCTTTAATTTTCTGGGCCTCAAATACTTTCAACTAAATCTTCAAAGTCAAAAGTCTTAGCACTGATTTTATTGTAAGTTAGTAATGTGACTTTTTATTAATTAACATTATTTGAATCAACACACCCTCTCCTGCTTTGGGAAGCTAAAGTCAGGCTTTTGAAGCACTGTGTGAGGGTATATCCATGACATTCCCATTGATTTTGATGGGAATTGTAATGCAGTAATCCTGAGATATGCTTTGGCACTTCAAATTGAGGATCTAACAGCACATTTAGTAAAATAACCACCCACTCTAGACCCCAACTGCTAAATTCTGCCCTTGAGCCAACACGCAAACGAAGGGAGAAGTTTTGCCCACAGAATACATAATCAGACTTGCAACATCACTCACTTTAATTTGCTTTTTTTTAACACTAATAGGAGTTACTCACGGGCGTGGATCAGGACAGTAAATCTTTTCAATGATTCATATTTTTGATGCATCTCATGGTAGTAGCAAACTGTTCGGCTTGCTCATCGATAGCTTTACCATGTAAATACAAAAATAGCTCTGTCTTATTCACTAGTTACTCTGTCATTTAGTCAGTAAAGTAATTCCACCTGGTGAGGTGGACCATGGGAAAGAGCTGTTGTATTACCCCTCAACAATACAAAACTTCTGAGGTAAAGAACCAGGTTAGGAAGTGTATTTACACAACAAGTACATTTTAAAACTTTTCCATTCATACTGGATTCTTTACTCGGTTGTTGCAGTGGGTTGACTCTGGCTGGACGCTGGGTGCCCATCAGAGCTGCTCTATCAGTCCCCTCCTCTCCCCTCAGCAGGATGGGGGAGAGAAAATACAACAAAAGGCTCATGAGTTGAGATAAGAACAGAGAGATCACTCACCCATTACTGTCATGGGCAAAATGAACTTGACTTGGGGAAATTTAATTTGATTTACTGTCAATCAAATCAGAGTAGGGTAATGAGAAATAAAACTAAATCTTAAAACACCTTCCCCCCACTCCTCCTCTCATTCCCCACTTCTCTCCGTCCTGCCACTGAGGGACGCAGGGAGACGGGAAATGGCGGTTGTGGTCTGTCCTTCACACATCTTGGGTTGTCTCTCTCCAAGAGTACATTATCCTTCATTTTCAGGGTTGAGCAAAGAGCATTTTCAGAGAAACATTCTACAGTTCAATGAAAATAAATTTAAATATTGAGCCTTATTCTTCTTAGCTTTCCACTTTCCCTCTTCTGGAGACATAGACATGTACTATAACCGTCTACAAGACTCAAGTTGGAGACAATAGAAACACAAATATACTCTAGAATCTAGATCTACTCTTATTCTTGAAATTGAATATTGAAAATCTCATTTGTGAATTTTTTAATAGAATAGAATAGAATATTTTCATTGAAAAGCTCCCTCTCTCCCCCCCAGTTTAATAATTAGTCTTCAATAGCAAAATTCTATCATAAACTCTTACAGAAATGGTTTATGTGTGAAGTTAGTTTCATTACAAAAGGAAATTACCTCTAAAAACTAAGATTTCTATACTAGGAGTTATGTCTGTGAACGATTAGAAGTGTAACATCCTGTATGTGTGAGTTTCACAAGGTTTCATTTCCTTTAAAAAAGTGATGAATATTTTTTTGAGTGTCTATCCACCAATTATTAGGTGGATTCAACACCCAGTTATTGAAGTCTCCGTCAGTTGAACAAAGCAGAATAATTTTAAAGTAAAAAGATCTATGCTGAACAATTATTAAAAGAACCAAGGACAATCAGGTGTTGGAATTTCCTGCAAAAGTGCTATATGGTGTATTTCCTTTGAAAATGAGGAAAATAAAATAGTTGCTCAAATAAATTTTAAAGAAATTTATCACATTCCAGCTGATAGCAGTGCTAAGGAGTGACGATGAAAACCAGACCTTTTCTGGAAAATCTCTGGAGCACTGAAAAATGTCTCTGAGTCCAGACCATATGATGTAGGAATAATTCTTTGCCTACACATTTGCAGATTTGATATGGCCTTATTCAGAACTTGCTTCATCCTCCTTCCCCAAAACAATGGTCAATAACCAGTGTAATTTTTCTTAATGTGAAACAAGCTCAGTAGTTAATGACGCTCCCATTAGTAAATGGTGCTCCAGAGATAATAGTGTCTACCAGCTCATTTTTCTATACTTCAGGATATTTTGATTTTCAGGAGGCTTCTGCACCATGTCTCAGCTTTCTCTCTCCATATCAAAGTTTGGCAATAAACGTTGGCTTGTGACATTTAAAGTCATACTTAATTTTGGTGTTACAAAGACAGAATCTCTTAGCAGACAGTTATTAAAGACATTTGTCTGTCACTGTTTCACTGAAACATCTAATTGCCTGTTATTTTTTACTTTAATGGAATGAAAGATCTAAGCATTTGCCTAAAATTAAACATATTTAACAAGACTGCAAGTGAGCACCATGAGATAAAGATACTTTCCCACAGAGAGCTTTAAGATGATTAATGCACATTTTTGCAATTCTTTTTAAATTTTAAAAAAGAAGCTGGTATTAAATAACACAGGTATTACACAGAAGTATGTGAAAATATAATAATACATATTAGGAGTTGACAGCAGACATTAATAACTAGTTAATTTTACAAGTGATGCACCTGTGTGTGTGTAAAGGGAGGAAACAAAAACCCCAATGTTTTCCAATAATTTCCATGTAAAATAACCAAAAAGAAGTAACTTTAAGGATTATAAACCTTATGAGTGAATTGTCTTAGTGCACTAGATGATTGTGAAAAGGAGAAATGGAGGAAGAATGTGTTTAATTTTCACAAGCTTCTTCCTAACTACCCTCATAGAAATGCAGGAGGTACCCAGATCAGATGGCGTTACATCAGTTTTGCAATACAGTTGTTGAACTTGTGAGCGTTCTCATGAAAGCAAATGTGCAGGTGGATGGTGGGTGGCAGTCACACAATATAAGCTTTTAGAAATTTGTACTTTCCAAGGGGAAAATGTAAAATACTCTTTTTCATGGTCACAATAATGTGTTTCTTAAGAATTGTGATATTTCTTTGCCTTTATAACTGCATTTCTTGTGATTAACAGAAAGTTCCCTATAAATTATTTTTATTACACTTAAAACACTGTGAGTGAATCAATTTGTCAAAAGAGAAATCAAAGGTCTGTATTGTTTTGTTTCAACTGGAAGAACATTTATATTCTTTCAGAAGACAAAAAACATGGATTATTAGCATTTCTGATGTTGTAATTCCATTGTCTCCCCCTGAGTTCCAGTAAATGTTCCCTTTTCATAATACTTTTCATTTTGGCTATTTCTGTCAGCCCTGTAATTGCAGAGTCACTCTGTTCCATATTTTCTTCAGGCATCCTTTGTTTCTGACTGGCAAATAAAGATGGCTTTAATTTTTATTATGGTGTATCCCTAAGGACTGTGTGTTGAAAGTGTTTGCAATTTATAGTTTCCAAACTTTACAGTTTTAAGAAAAATAATCCAAAAGCAAAATTAAAACCAAAGAAACTCAGAAGTTTCTAAGACAGGTACAGAAAGACTATTATCTGTGCAAGAGTGCTGGCATTCTATTACTGTCACAGTTATTGCATATAAAATCTAATACCTGTTGCTACAGCGTGGAGAAAAACAAATACCCTGAGAATCTTATGTTGAAAATCAAAGATTAATAAATAGATACAGCTTTTTTCCAACTTAAATCATATTAGGAAAAATTCTTGCATCTGTGCAATCTTCCAACATTGTTATATCATAGTCAGAAAACTGGGAAATGTTAAAAAAAAACCCAAATAAAATACCTTATTGCTGTAAATACAACACATATATATCTGAAAATACACATTCTTAGAGAATAATTCTTAGAGATAACATAGAATTTTATCTATTTTGTTCCATTATAATTTATTTTCTTGAAATTTCAGCATTAAAGGAAATGAAAGACGGTTATTATACTAATTTAATTTTTGTTACTTTATGTAACATACTTTATGTATGCTATCGCAAGTGTATACGTTAATGTAAAGTAGAAATCTAGGTCCAAGATACAGGTCATGTGAAACAGTAATAATTGGCTAAAATAATTCTTCTAAACACGAATGATGTTACATCTCTTTTAATAAAAAATTTCTAGGATCTATCAGTTTCCCTAAAGATGAGTTAGGACTTCGATCCGTCACATTTCTTTCTGTTTATCTCATTTGAAAAAGTGTATAATGGGATAATGGGTCTTGGTCAGACACTGTCTTCTTCTTCTTCTTCTTCTTTGTATTGTTATTATTATTATTATTATTATTTATTCACCATAACACCATTTTAAGCAGGTAATAATTATTTTGAGTGATTTAGTGTAAGTGACTGTGGCTTTTGTCAGTTTCCATTAATCAATGACAAAATGCAAAATTTGCCATTTTTACCATGATCAACCCACTACACGTCTCTCTTCTTCAGGGTTGATACAAGATGTGACTAACTGGTCTTCTTTTTTAATGACAAAAATAATTACATTTATGTGACACATAATTTTTATTTTACAAGTCGTCTTTAGCCAAAATAGCGGATATTAGCATTGCTCTGAGTTGGTAGAAAAAAAGGAAAATTATGTGAGCATGAGAAAGCAAGGAGAATAATATCCTAAAGGTAGGGTTCGTAAATGCCAAGTGCCCTTTCTCAGCCTCAACCATTCATTCTGAAAATGGCCTATCAAAAAGGCTTAGAGGGAGCAGTTTAATTACTGTTCCTTTGACATACGTAATATATTTTCAGAAGCAGGCCCATACATTTATTTAAGGCCAAATGTTGTACAACAAGACTGTCCTCAGAGGTATTTCATTCTACCATCTTATTTTTTTTTCCACCTGGCTTACACTGCTATTTTTTTCAATAACTATGTCATTTCTAGAGACATTTTAAAATGAGTCTTAAATCATGTTCTCTTTTAACAGTGCATAAGCTATCTGAGCAGGGTGGGAGAAAGACTAGTGTAAATAATCACAAAGTTTAACACCTTTTTCATAAGAAAAAAGCCACTACCAACCCTATCCCAGCCCCTACACATATCCTACCCTTAAGTCAACTAAAAAATGCCAAAATCCTCTTCTGGATACGTACAAATATGAAAGGGAGTCCAACGTACCTCCACATATATATTTCTTCCCTCCTCTCTTGGGAATTACAGAAATACATCATCTGCTTCTTTAGTTTCCTGAGGCTAAACAGAAACCTAAAGCAGGCTGGGAGGAAGTTTGGTTGAGCAGTCAGCTCAGAAACAGGTGATGAAGTGATGGAGCACTTCCAGACAGGATCCAACTCGCACAAGCCAATTTCAGGAATAGATCTTTATAGATCTAGAGATTATGGACCTGTTGGAGAGGTTCCAGAGGAGGCCACGGAGATGCTGGGAGGGCTGGAGCCCCTCTGCTGTGAGGACAGGCTGAGAGAGTTGGAGGGGTTCAGCCTGGAGAAGAGAAGGCTCCAGGGAGACCTTAGAGCCCCTTCCAG
>JAOXNO010000033.1:77160003-77233117 GCA_028565335.1 Limnodromus scolopaceus | reverse complement strand
CCCATCCCTGGAGGGGTTCAAGGCCAGGCTGGACAGGGCTTTGAGCAACCTGGTCTAGTGGGAGGTGTCCCTGCCCAGGGCAGGCAGCTTGGAACTCGGTTGTCTTTAAGGTCCCTTCCAACCCAAACCGTTCCACCACTCTATGATTCTATCTGCAGTAGGACTAGATCTGCAAAAACTTTGTGCTGTTGGCATGTACCGAGCAAACTACTGTATGTTCAATTATCCATGCACAAGAAAGGAGTGGGGGCATCTGTTGGTTTGAACAAATTGTTGTGGCAAAACCAGAGTAAGATGGGTGTTTGAGAAGTTTATACAGAGGCTAAATTTAAAAAGAAATAAAAGATTAGATAGATATCGCCCCCCCACACTTCCATGAACCTCCCCCCTTCCCGCCCCCCTCCATGAACCTAGTAACTATCAAATAATCATAAATAAATCTCGTGTATTCCCCCCAGCTGGCATGCAGATGCTCCTATGACCTAATCCTCACAGCTATTTCTGCAGAATTATTTTTTCATACTAATAGGTTCTATTTATCATATGGTGCTACAAACACATTTGTTTTATCAGCCACTGTATGAAGGCGAAATTTGTCTCCAAAGCTGGAAAATTCATCAGTTAGCTTCTGAGCACCATAGTGCTGTCTCAGTATTCTGTGTCTGCAGAAAAAAACCATCTAAATAGACTGTTTTCATTTTAACTTATCCTGCGTAGACAAAGAGAGTCATGTTCCCAGTAATTAGAACTGCATTCAGTGATACTTACATCTGAATAAGTTTTACACTGTAATTGCAAAACCTATGAAAAAAAAAAAGGCAGCGTTACAGCTTTCCTGTATTCAGATTTACTAAATTAAATTAAATTTATTTTTTGCTAAATTAAAGCCAATATTTTTTTAAATATTATTTTAAAATTGAAGTGAATGTTTGAAAAAGAAACAGATATGTTATGAATTTAAAAATGATATATGGGATTGTTTTCAAATAATAAAAAGTAAAGCTAGCTGAAGGACAGGCTTTTGGCTTGGTGCAAACAAGGGACAGTTAATATCCATTTCATCTTTTCCTTCATCCATGGAGAACATAATATAATTTTCTTTCTCTGTCTAGACCGAGAAGAAAAAAACCTGTTTTTTGTTGTGCTTTTCTTTTCCGGATGCATGTGATGATTAATCACTGTATGTGTCTAGACCCCATGGTAATCTCTGTCCCTGTTTCTGTCTCTACATTCATCTTTGGCATCATGTGTTTAGTTTTAATACAGTCCGATTGATTTGTTTGCAGCTACAACACTGTTTTCATTCTTTTCCCCTCTGAAACATCTTTATAGCGCAAATACAAACTTGCCCATATTCTCAAGCTGTGTAAAATTGATTTGCGAGAACAGATTGCAAAACTTAAGTGTATGGTAATGCACAGCCCCGCTCTGCAATGCCTGCATTAAAGATGGTGCAGTGGAGTTAAGAAGGACATGATTTTTTTAGGACTTTTCAAAAATTTCCATCACCTTTACTCATTTTCATCCCAACTGTCATGAAAGAAGTGGGAATCAGAATAGCTTCATACGATGTAAATAAAAGCATCTCTATTGGTTCCCATCTGTCTGTCATCTCTCTCTGTCTCTGTGTTTTTACCACCTCCCTTCCAAAGAGGAAGTGAGGAAAATTAGACCTGGATGCTCCAATAGTTTACACTATATTGTAATAATCATTGTTATATACATTGCAATTGGTACAGTGGATGCTCCAATAGTTTACACTCAGGAAAACAATAGTTGTGAGAGGTCAAAATAATCACACAAAAGCTCCAGATTTTACATTTTAAAATGGCATTGAATGACCTTTTAATCTGGTTTTCTGGGGGGCTTTTAAAGCATCTGAAGGGCCGAGAAAATTGTCACTCCCAATCTAAAATTTCTCTTCATTTTGGACTGATTTTTGATTGTTCTTGATCACAGCAACTTATTCCTGGCTTTGGTTCTTTACTGGATTGCAAACGGGAAGATGCTTATCCCTGGTCCATTTAGTGCCCCAAAACCTTACAGCAGTAGCCTTGTTAAGGAGTTGACTAGTCTTAAAAAAAAAGAATCTTAGAAAAACTGGACAATCATAGACCATTTCATTCTTAGATGCATTTGATAAGACTGAAGAATCCCACAAAATTCTGATCATTTTTCCCATATGCCTTGGAATAATATGTGAACCTGAATTCACAGGTAAATCTCAGCCAAAAATTTGTCTCATACCTCAACTTTTACTGATAAACAAGGGGATAAAAGGCTGTTTCTAAGAACCCTGAGATTCAGGGGGGCAATTTCCCTCCTCATTCTCTTCTAGCAATATCCAGACTCGAACACCTTTCTTTATAAGCGTTTCTATTTGCCTCAGGCTATTTATTATTCAGGGCTTCAACATTCTCTCCTTTTGAAGTCAGCACGAGTTTTGCCATGGCCTTCAGAGGAGCCAGGATTCGCTCAGCAGGAGAGTAAAAATAACAAAATAAAGCATATGATCAAGCCTGTGGGTAATTCTGGGACTGGGAACTGGAACCCCTTTCATTGGTCTTACTTCAGCTTCTACATATTTTAATGTTACTAATAGCACTCTTTAGATTTAAAGCAATTTGGATATTACTTTCTCAGCATTTACTCCCCTGTTTCTGATCGTTCTTGGATTGTTTTCTGTGAGCCACCTGCATGATATTTTTTTTGTTTTTTATTTTCTAAGGGAAATATTACTAAAACTTAGTACATTGTAAATTATGTTACTGTACACTATAGTATTGACAAAAAAAAATTACAGAAATTATTTTTATAAATGAAATAAATATGCTCACCAATATTAGAAATAAAGAATCTGCATAATTATTCTGTAGAAATGATGAGGAGAGTAGTTCCAACCAGGCTTAGGCACATAGAAGTTACTGAATAATATCTGAATTTACTGTAGACGCAAAATCCACAAGTAGAACCAAAAGTCCAAGCAACTGACCTGGATACAGCTTGATTGACACTGCTAATCACAGTCATTAATTTGGGTTGGAAACTAATTTTTAAGGTAATATTTCTTTGAAAAAACAGATGTATTTATTAATAATTTTCTTAATAGTTTCTATTTAAAAAAAAAAAAGAGGAATTCTATCATTGCATAAAAGTAATATCTTTTTTCTCTTTAACTAGTTTCCTGAGTACCAAGTTTAAGTCATCAAGATCAAAGTAAAATCTTGGGTTCTGCAGAAAAAAAAAAAAAATATATGATCAACTGGACAGTAATATGGAAGGAAAGATCTCTTCCACTTGCTCTATTATGTTGGAAAGTTTTAGAAAGTGCACAGTAAGTCAAAAATATGGTTTTAATAAAGACTGGAGGGCTCTGCTGACCACAGATGAAACAGACATCTGACAGCAACATCTCACATTTATGCCACTATAATCAAAATGTTAAAGTCCTGTATTAGGTTGTTAATTTTTACAAAACATTTTGAATAATTAATGTAAGCATTATTTTCCTATTTAGAAATACATATGTTCTGCAAACACCTATAATTCAAAGTAGATTTTCTTCAAAATCAACAAGATACCTGAACTACTATATGTAATGGTAGTTATACTTAAAAATATAAGACTGTCAATGCACTTTGGGGTCTAGGAGTGTTGAAGGATATTACTTTCAACAGTACAAGTTCTGAAGAAAGTCTAGAAATAAACTTATTCTCCTAGGACTAAAGGAAATTCTGAAGTGACTTGAGTTTTATAAATTGTGAAAGTTATTGCTGCAGCTAATTGAATCAATCTCTAACAAAGAAAAGAACATAGAGCAAAAAGTCAAAAAGTTCATTTCCATATTTGAGAAGAGAAGGGTATGAACTAATTAAACAAACTTTCTTGGCCCAGTTAAACAGTAGAAATTGCAGCTGTACCAGTTTATTCACCGTTTCCTCCTCTCCAGGAAGGCCAGGCCTTAGAGTTTTTTACTGACAAAAGGACTGCAGAAAAAGACCCTGGGTGCGGTTGGGGGGTGGAGAAAGAGGAACACAGAGAAATGGAATGACTTGGTGGAGATACAAATAGAACTGGTTTTCCTGTACTTGAAATTGTCTGTATTTTAATCTTTTATCAAAAGAAATAGTCATGTTTTATTTTCTTTCCCCACTGACTATTGTCATCGTTACGAGCAAGATTAATCACATAAATCCTGCTACAGTGAGATTACATGCAGTTTACAGAACTACAGACTATAAGAAGTTTTGGCCTTCATGCCATCTATGAACCAGAAAGTGGAAGGCAGAAGAACTGGCTGTGAGGAAAATATGGCTATCAAAATATCTACTTAACAGCCAAAAATATTTTAGAAAACATATTGCAGAATCTCTCACATTTACCTTGTGTTCCTATGGGTATCAATGGGATTTAGAACTAACTTGACTGTTCTGTCCTGTCTTATCTTGTCATAGCTGTTGTCTTTTCCTTCTGATGTACAGCAAAAGTTTGCTTCAAATGTTATCTTCTGTGAATTCAGTGCATTAAAGCATGCTAAATACTAGGAATTCTTTGCAGGCTGGCAATTTATCTTAACTTAATTTGTGTCAAAGTTTGGAAGCTGAAAAAAAATGAAAATTTGAAGGCAAGTTAGAACAAATACTGCTCTATTGAAGGCATGAGTTCAGCTGCCTCTTCTCTGCGTTAGCTTCCAGTGTAGTCCACAGGTGTTTATCCTTCAGAGCTCCTTTATATCACAACTACAATGTAATCACAATTAATAATCACTGGTTGGTCAGTGGGCATTGATTCAAGCTTTGCACATCTCTCAGAACACACGGAAGATGATCATACTTCTTATTCCTGTCTGTGGCAATTAATTATTATAGATGCAGATATGCAAGCACCAAAGAAAATTAATTATTCCTACATTAAAAAAATATTAATTCATTAAATGGGAAACTATCTATTTCTTTCCAATACTGATAATTCTCAACTGGTATTATTCCAATCATTATTCTAATTCAAAATCAGCAAGTACTCTCACTGTCATTCTTTCCAGTAAACCTTTATTATTTTCATAAAACACACTTACTAGAAATAGTTATTCATTTATTCATTAATGCCCGTGCACTAGACAAATGGATTTTGGTGTCCACTTTAAATAAGGGCCTTCAAAACATAGAGGCCTTTGACATAATATTCAGGATAAAAAACAGCATTTGAAATAAACAGAGTGACTACATGAAAATGTACCCACTTGTCATTTCTGAAGTGTTTTCTTTTTTTTAATGAGATTTCTAAATGCTCTTTGTCTCAGTTGATATTTTTATCTACATTTGAAAGTGCTCAATGAATTAGAATACACTTATGTGTAAAGAGCACTAAAGTTATCTCTTTTCTGCCTATAGAAAATTAACACATGGAGGAAAAAATATAGTTAGTGATAGCACATTAACCAAAAGAAAATGCTGTACAAATTAATTGTACCTCAATAAAGACAATTGTAGATTTGTTCTTCTGCCCCCCCAAGACATATCTGGTATTGTTTGAAACACTTCAGCTCTGGTAATTTAGTGCCTTTTGCATATTATTCTAAACAGAATGTTTTTGTTTAAATATCAGACTGAAGATATTTTCTTTTTTTAATAAAAAAAAAATTGCTTGGGATGTCACAAAACTATTGGAACTGCAGTTCTACTGTACGCTGGTTTTCTTTGTGTGGGCCAGTGACTAGTAGTACTGACTTTACTATCTTTAGTGACCAGATCCAGTAGGATCACCAGTAACATCTTGCTTGAGAGGAAAGTGAAAAAGAAAAATATTCTTTGTATATTTGCTTTTTCAAGATACTTCTCAGAAGCAATACAAAAGTGATTATCAATTATCTAATTATGAGGGTTACCCACAGAACAAACATTATCATTAAACAAATCTAATTATCTTTACACAAAGCTTTTGAAAATGTTCTCTGATTAAATGTTTATTTATGCCACAGATCCATCTCTTTGTAACAATGACTAAAAAGTTTATAAGGAAATTTGATACAAAGCCCTATTGACTACCAAAGTTGGTTTTTTTGTTTTTGTTTTGGTTTGGTTTATGCTGTTTTATTTATGTTTTTTAAAGGAATCAGAAGTCTAAATTGAAAATTAATAATATCAGTGTCATAGGCTCACACTCTTAGTAACATCCTTTTGTCACACTGGCTTTCCTTCAGTGAATTTTTCTTGAAAACATTATTATGTGGAAATGATGAGTGGTCACATGGTGCTGAGATACAGTGAAGTTTCCTTCCCATATTCCAGTATTCCAGTTAGAAACTCCTCTTTGTGCTTCTGTAATATAAAATACTGTAATACCTTACCTCTTCACTGAAGAACTATAATTTAAGATATTATCATACTGATAAATCAACGCTTGTTTTATCATTACTTAGATGATGCATATTCCATTTACATTTAGAAGGAATAATTTTCTTTAAAGAATAGACTGATCAAAGTGCGATTATTTTTTTTCTGTAAAGTTGTTAATATTTTTTCAAGAGTTGAATATTAATGTAAAACATGTACTAGTTTAATTTTGTAGACCTCTCTTGTAGCCATTAGACAACTTTGATATAAAGAGCTGAATATTTGTTAATGATCTTCAGATTATGACAATAAGCCAATAGTTATGGAAAGTTTTCTAAGGAAATCATGTGAAAGTCAGTCTGAAAGACAATATCCTCTGAATATCATGTTGTAGTAACTTTTCAGTTTGCTCAGTAAAAACTAGAGTCAAACCAGTCGTTCATAGTAGAAAAAAACAATTCTGAACAAACTACTATGACTTCCAGTGGTAACTTCAGATGACAAAGTCTCCAAAGGATCACAGAAAATTGAAATATTTTCATGGGTTTCTAGACATTTTAGAATTCACACTAATTATTTTTGATTTTTTATATCAAAGGAGAAACAGCTGTTTTTTCTTCAAAAATGAAAAGTTCCAGTGGCTTTGAATATTTACAGAATATTTCAAGAAGGGGAAATTTATTAGCCAGTCAACATTTTTCTTGAGGTTTCATTTCAAATCTTTCTTCCTAGCATGGAAACCAGGAATTTAGACACTTTTAATCACTCACAGACAGAGTTAATCTATTCAGTCTACCATCTTAGAGAATGGTTTCACTTTACTGCACAGAAAAAAAACCCGCAAAAACAGGAAGTGATTTAAAATTCTCAGACCAGGCCTGGTTATGTGCCAAGAAGAAGGCCAGCCAAAACCTTTATTACAGGATAAATTTTTACACATAGAGACATTCAAAGGAGAAGCCTAATATTGGAAGAATTATCAGCACCTGCCCCATATATATTTTTTCACACATATTTTGTTTGTGATGGTGGTGTCACATTAATTCATAATGCAGTATTAAAAAAAAAAATCAAAATTGTGGTTCATTCTTCTCATTAGAGCATGAATATCCATGGAAATACCACGTCATCAAATATTTCTGTTCTTCTCTTTCTTCCTTCAGGCAATACTTTGCATTACCATCCAGATGATTGTTTGGAAAGTTGTAATACGAATTTCATCTCAGTCTAATTGCCTAAACCCCAGCTCATATGGTACTATTTCCTAAAGCCAGGATTTAATCAGAGTGACTCTATAAATGTCTACTTCAGAGTTGTTTTTTTTCCCATGAGAAATGTTTTGCACTGATAACAAGACCATTTCATACATACTTGCACAACTACATGAATTGTATTGATTAGCAACACATAATACCTATTCATGCAACCATTTTAGTGGATGTTTTAATTTTCTAATTTTAAATCTTTTGTATTTGGATACTAAAGTCAATAGTCAAGCTTATTGACAATGTATATTGTTTTTGGCTGCAGCTTAGAATACAGAACTAGTTAAAGAGGTGTTGCCTCCTGGGGTTGAGACTGGTATCACCATGTTTGTAATAAATATTCAACCATGGAGACAAAGCATTTTCTCAAACCTGCAGGGTCCCAGTTGTGCTGAATGTTTCATATAAATATGATTGAATGCACTAAAACTTTGTCATGCTGAATATTACCAACAAATTCAATTTACATCTGAACTATAACTTCTTCGATGTGCTTTTTTTAGCTATTTTGGTTCATTTATTCCATCAGTTAGCAAACATAATGTTCTACTATGTCAGTTTCAGTAATTTCAGGACATAAGGCAAATCAAGTTAAATATGGCACAAAGACTCTAAACCCGTCATCTCTGTCCAGTTAAGTGGTGACTGCAAAAGCAAGCCGTGGATAGGCACGTCTCATCAAAAGCTAAAACCAAACTGGTATGAGTCAAACGTAACAGTGCCTCTGGCATGAAACTGAACATGTTTGGGAGCAACTTACAATGAAATTACAATGAAATTACAATTAAACACATGAAACAAACTGTTAGACTTACACGACTTCAAAAATTTGTGTTCATCCACTAAATTGTCAATAATTTTTAAAAAAATCACAATATTTGAAACCTCTTAAACCCTCCTATGGTTTGATATACTATTTATCATATCCCAGAACAGGTACCAGTCTCTGAATACTGATGTGTTTTGGGATGCTCTCAATTTAAAGTAAGTCTGTTTTTCTAAGTTCTGTTTTGCTGAGTTCCAATGCTTGTACAGTCATGGGAATATAGACCTGCTACCGAGTAAGCATCCTAGATCATAGAATCGTTTGGGTTGGAAGGGACCTTTAAAAGTCACCTAGTCCAACCCCCCTGCAATGAGCAGAGACATCTTCAACTCGATCAGGTTGCTGAGAGCCCCATCCAACCTGACCTGGAATTTTTCCAGCAATGGAGCATCAATAGCTTCTCTGGACAACCTGGGCCAGAGTTTCACCACCCTCATTGTAAAAATTTTTTCCTTTATATCTGGTCTAAGTCTCTCCTCATTTAGTTTAAAACCATTATCCCTTTTCCTATCACAACAGTCCCTGCTAAAAAGTCCCTCCCCATCTTTCCCGTAGGCCCTTTAGGTACTGGAAGGGGCTTAAGGTATTCCCAGAAACTTCTCTTCTCCAGGCTGAACAACTCTCAGCCTGTCCTTATAGTCCTTATAAGAGACGTGTTCCAGTCCTCTGATCATTTTTGTGGCCCTGGTAAATCCAATGCCACCATGTCATTGTGCTGCCTTTCCTTCAATAACACTATGAATTAGTGTTCCTAAGAGACCAGAAAAGGTTTCAAGATGGTAGGATGAGAGGGCATTTTCCCTGAGTACTCAACAGAGATGGTATGAAACAAAAGTAGATTTTCTGAACTGCTTGTAGTGTAATGTAAAATGTTTTTTTTAGTGAATCCTCAACATTGTCAATAATGTTGTACTAAGGCTGATTTTGCAGTAATGTCCAACTAGACCAGCAGAGTAGATATCTCATTCACTGGTGGGCAGTCATGGCAACACAGGCTGATTCACACAAAGGGCTATGTAGAGTGATAGGAACACTGATGGTGGCACAGCCCTTGACCACTCTGTGGCAACACCTGATTTGGACTGGTCCAGGTTATGGGAATAGTGTACCACATGGCAGCAGTACGCAATTGGATCCACGACTTGGGATCTTTCAGAACAGGGGCTGTGATGAGCATAAACATCACTGGTTGTACATGGACACTTCAAGTATACCAATTAATTCTGTGTGCACATGGCAGCTGAACAGTAGCAAGCATTCCTGTCCTCAGAAAAAGTGGCTGGTATGTTCAATGAACATGAACAATGTTCATGCCATTGTTTCTTTCTATTCTGTGGAAAGATAGGCTTCTTTTTTTTTTGCTTTAGAATCCAAGACAAGCTATTAATATAATTTCTACCATAACATTTCTCTTTTGCCCTTTTTTTAGCCACAAAATCAAATTCTACAACCACATGAAAGCTAGAAAACTGTGGACATACATTAATTACATTGTTACTCATGTTTAATCATTCTATACCAAACAGCATGTATCAAAACTTTATTAATGAGTTAACTTTTCTGTTAGTAAAAGCTGAGTACTGTGGTGCTGTAAGATGAGCCTTCATCCTTCAGAACAGAACTGGGGATCCCAGGTTTAGGATGGATATTAGGAAAAATTTCTTCACTGAAAGGGTTGTAAAGTCTTGGAACAGGCTGCCCAGGGAAGCAGTGGAGTCACCATCCCTGGAGGTATTTAAAAGACTTGTAGATGTGGTGCTGAGGAGCGTGGGTTAGTGGTGGTTTTTGAAATGTTGGGTTGATGGTTGGACTCGATGATCTGAAAGGTCCATTCCAACTAAAACGATCCTATGATTCTATGGTTCTAGAGAGGGAATGAGAAAGGCAGCCAGATGGCCATTCCATTTACTGATCAGGGCACTTGGATGGACAGAGGAGATTTAGCTTCTGGAATTATTTTTCTCTTCTGTATGAAACCCTGACTGCACACGGTGGCTGACACTTCCTTTTGAAAGAACCCCAGCCCTTTCTGTGAGTGTTTGGTGAGCTTTATGGCTGGCTGTCCAGTATGAAACTGCCATAACTCTTTTGGGAGCAGGTAAAGAGGGGGACATGTCGCTCCTGACTCAGTGCGGGATGGTCCTGAGGCTAGTCACTCCACCACCCATGCTTGCCAGAATAGATTCAACTCTATTATGCATGAGCATGAACAGAGATCTGGATTGTCTCTGAGGTGGAAAGAGTCCTGTTGTCTGCAAAGACAATTAAATCACATTTTAATGTAACAGGATAATGCGCACCATATGGAGCTTTACAAGAGCTCCTTCGCTCCCCATTCATTATATTTATTGATATTTTTGCACACTAAAATACACTAAGCAGAAACACTCCACCTTCTTGTGTAAGCCTGGAGAGGGGTGAGCCAAAACCATATTATCTTTATCTTGCAGGTATTTCCCTCATTTTAAATAGAATGTGTGGCACCTCGCCTAAAGTAGTTGGTTCTGCCACAGAACAGCCACATTTTAATCCAACGCTCCCTGCTGAGGAGGCTTTCCAGTAAATTAAAAGTTTCAAAAAGCAAACAGAAAAGGAAAAGAAGTGGTTCCTGCCTGAAAGCAGGAAATCATTAATTCCTGATATTGGGCTACAAACCCCTTAAATTGTATTGTACAAAGTTATGCAGAAATTTAGTACCTGTACCTTGGCATTAGCCTTTCAGGTGATTATGTTGCCACTTTTGGATCTCATTATCATTTGGGTAATCTTTACCATTTCTAGCTTGTTTCCATTTCTTCCATCATAGTAAATTATTAATAATCCCCTCTGAGTCTTCATTAAATGACTTCTATTCAAATTGGCCTCTATAGGTTAATGAGGGCTCTAAATATGCTTCAAATGGACCTAGAGTTCATAGGTTGTTGATTTATTATTTTCCCGTGACAGAACACTGCACTAAAAGCTATTTCCTTTCATTTATCTGATGTACTACGTTCATAGTCATTATGCAAAATAAAGCAAGATGTACTCTCTGAAATTAGAAATATTTCTTCGTTTCCAACTATGCATGAATGTGCACATGTATTAAGAACACTATGGGATTCATTTTGAAGGTCTTAGATGTATAGTGGTGAAATGGTCTGAAATCCCATAAGCTATTATTTCCCTTGGAGATAATGGCTTATGGCCATGAAAACTCTTGGGACCAAACTGACTATGGGAGTGAAATTTAAATTGTACCTCGATGGCATACATTGCGCCTAGATGTCTGCATATCTTCAATAGAGTAGACAAAAAGATTATTAAGTAATTCAGCAGTGAATAAAGTAGAAGTCTGCCAAAGCTTCTCTCTTCCTTCATTGCTTAAGACAAGATCAATCAATAACATATTCTCACTTTTTAATATTTATATTGGGCTCTTTCTGAAAATAAGGTGTGTGCACCATTTCCCTTCAGAAGTGTGACACAATTAAGGAGCTGAGATTGAAATAAAAGTTTCCTGAAATCTTAGATAATTTACTTATACTATGCCATAGTTTTAACAGAACTTTTCTACATTTATCAGGCCGCTCTTCACACTTTAGAGCTATTATTTGGATTTCCAATTATTAATCTTCCTTATCTTGATGAAATAAGCTTATATAAGTGTAGCTTCTAGAGCCATCCGTCTCCCTGCCTTTCTGAAATTCATCTAGAAACTTTCCTACATAAAAATTTAATATTTGTTTCTTTTCAGTGATCTCTTTACCTCAATTCTTATGGCATGGACTTGAGTATTCTGCATATCACATTTAGGGACATTTTCTTTGCCAAAATTCAGTGTATAGACTTCTTACTAGTGCTAACTAGAAATAATGTTCCAGGAAAGGAAAATAATGTTTTGGGTGAAAAAAAAAATAAATATTAGCAAGACCATGTATTAAGGAAAATAGGAAATTGATAAGTGTACTTTTTGTTAACTACATCAATATGTTGATGCTAAATAAATTAAACTACAGAAGGAAATAAAATTAATAGCTTCAAAAGTGTTATTTCATCTATAGTGTGATATCTGGAGTTGAAGCCAACTTAGAAGGAGATAAATTATTGTAATGTCATATACACCTTTCCTCGCTTAGGCCTTCCAAAAAGTGATGTGGGATCAAAGTTCCACAAAAAAGAGTGTATGCTTGCTTTCTCAGTTTTTATACTGTGAAGAGCTTTTTAAAGGCAAACAAAATGAAAAAAGACAAAAGTTTGATAAATAATAGGTGTTCTTAGAATCTTCTATGTGTATTTATTGTATTACACTTAGTAAAAAAATTGTTATTTACTATTATTTCATGTTGTCATTCCAGTAACATAACAACAATATCAATTCCCTTTCATAACCCACAGAGTAACAATACTTATGTGAACAATACTTTGCAGGAACTCAAACCCAGTTTTACATTCGATGTTGGATTTCTTTTAATCACACACAGGAAAAAAAATTTGCATATTCTCAATTACATTCAGACAGTGTGCAGAACAAGCTGTTGTTGTTTATTCTTGACTGGTATTAACTCGAAGTTTCTTGAAAAATAAATTGTAGGTGAAATGTATCAACCTTCTTAATCCTGGTCTCATTAGCAGATGAAAATTTCAAGAAGTCAGTCTTTCCAGTTGTGTATTACTCTTGCACAGCAAATCCCCACAGTAAGAAATCACCAAGTGTTTGAGGCAACCTTTTAAAATGATCTAATCTCTTCTCATTAAATAGTCCTGTCATTTTTAAAGATTGCATTTTGTGCTAATGAAATTTCTGACCAGATGTCATGCAGAGTGCAAAAAACCCAAATAAACATTGCAACAGATAAATAATAGTAGCTTTTCTATTAAAAAGAATTAATAAGATTCTTGGGTGTTGAGAAGGAAATGGTGAACATATAAAAGAGGAATAACAGTAAAAATAGAAAAATCATGCACTATTGGGTTGGTCTGTAACTTTGTTACACTTCAAAGAAGATCAAGGACAAGTAAGAGTGGCTGCTCTAGTAAAAACATTAATTTAAAAACTCTTAGACTACAATTTTGGTCTTTGTTTCTTGTCTTGTTTTTGAGTTGGGTTGTTGTTTGTTTTGGTTTGTTTTTTTTTGACAAAACTACTTTTTCTTTTTGATTTCATTATTTTCCACCTGGTTTTAAGGAAGTGGCGCACCAGTAGTTCTAGTGTTGTCTGTCAAGGCAACTTCTTGAGTGATCTGTGTACAACAAAACAAGCTAATTTTGGGTATGACAATGTTCACCACAGCTGGAAGCTGGCTGGATTTCAGGTTCAAGATTGTATCTGTTCTCTAAGAGCTTGGTTGGGGCTGGCAGGCCAGGTGCTTAAAGAACAGTCCTAAGAAAAGGATATTTTACTGTCAAGATTTAAGGCTACATTTCCAAACAGCAGCTCTATTGTGTTTTACTTGTTTCTGATGGGGTAGTAGGAAACTGTGTAGTATTTTCTTTTCCCTAAAATTTATTTGCATTTGTCTTCTCCCTTCCCATCAGCTTCATCTCTGATGAAAATGATAAGTCAGAACACCTCACAGAACATCTGTAACTACATCACAGCTCTCAGGATAACAAAGAAAAGTGATTGGGAAAAAAAAAAAAAACAAATAAAAAAACCCAAACACCTGAGTGGTGCATAAGGAACTAGAGCTGTCAGTTAGAAAACAATTTGCACTAATGAAATCTTGCCCCTAAATCAGGGTTGCAGCCAGACGTCTCTGCTCATTCAGCATTCAGAGCCTGTGTCTAATAGTGCCGCTCTGGACCTGTGGTCTGCTTCCTTCTTAAATGTCTAACACGCTCATTTACAGCCAAATTATTGTTCAAGGTCCCTTTTCACTGAAGAGTACTACTGTTTCTTTTATGTGAGGAATCTTGGTAGGACTTGTGTGAGCTCATCTTCTTGCGTCTGTATGAGCATCGCCTTAGTATTTGAGCCTGCTGCTCTAATTTTTCCATAGTCTTCCACTGAAGCTGTCAAAGCTGCAAGTGTTTCTTTCAGATTAGCCGTGTTTTGCTTTGACACATCCAGATTCACACACTACAGCGTCAGACCCATGGAGGTAATGAATACCCACACAGCCCATGCTGTACGTGGAGTTTCAGCCTGTCTTTTTTAGGAACAGAAAATGGTGAGTGGTTTGGACCTTCGCAGTGAGCAGGAAGGACCAATGTGTGTTACACAGAGAGGCTAATTAGAGCTGAAAGCTGCCAAAAAGACATCCACTCAACAGCTTTCTCAGCTGATCTAACTTTGGTCAGGCAGTGTACTTGGGATTTTTTTTCACTGCAGAAGCAGCCTGGATAATGTGAGTAATGGCTTCCTGTGCGTCTGATTTTTCTGTTTGCTAAATATATGTTCCCCAAGTTGTTTCGATTACAGTCCAAAATTGTATTTCTCATCTGAGTGAGTTTATAGAAAGAATCCTAAAATGCACATATAACCTCATCATACACATTTTTATTTTTGCCAGAAAAAACAGATATTAACTGTGTAGCAAAGGACCCCAGGAGACAGTGTTACATCACAGAAGAAACTCACACTTTGGACCATAGCCAAAGATACACCAAACAGAAATTGGTTGAAAGAGTCTTCAAGCAGATTAAAAATTTCTGGGTTTGGTTCAGATTCTTAAACCAGGATTCTTCATGCCACACAATTTAAGAAATTGTTTAGATTCGAATAACTAAATTAATATTCGGTCAGCACATCCTTCACTGAGACAGATTTTATTACATTGCGTAAATATGGATATAAACACAGATTTTTCTCCTGGTGGCTCAGTGACTTACCCATCCCTGTACATTTGAGTCCATTTTCTCTTCTATAATAGCTTCTAGTTTCACTAATTGTTCTTTAATAACACAGAGATTTACAAGGATGCTTTGTGAAACTGTCAGAGCAGAGACACTTGTTTGCTTACAGCACCGATGTGACCCATAGTTTTTCTAACTAGGATGATGTGCAAATATGTTTCTTGTACAGTTTGCTTTTGCCATCATTTCAGTTCTAATTTCTCTCCCTGAATTAGCCGAAATTGTTTGGAAAACCCAAGGAGGACTCATTAGCCCCTGCATTACTATGTAATTTGTTGACGCTTTCCTCAGTGTCAGAAGGAGCAGCCAATGCCGTGTTACCAGCCTCAAGCAGAATCTTATTTGGTTGTCTCTACCCCCCTAATTTGTGTTTTGCTGAGAAGGAGATGCTAAAGATGTTGATTAGTTGGATTCATGCTTATGTATCACTGATTCATCCTAATCCACTAACACAACTGCCTCCACAACTCAGCTGCCTGGGTACCTGTGGGACAATACGCCTCTGGTAATACTCCCTACATTTTGCCATTTTGGAGAAATATTCATGTCATTTAAAGATCTGTGTGTTTGCCACAGGTTTCAAAATTTCTGTATTCTTCCCTTCTGTTGGAGTTCTTGGATTCTCTGTTACACTCAGAATCTTGTTCCTGAGCGAGGGAAGTCCCCTTTTTATACAAAAACAAAACCAAGAATTTATTGTTAGCATAATGGAAATCTTAACAGTCTACTTCAGGAATCATCACTAGTCTAGATCTAATTATTACAGAAAAACAAAGAATAATAATGCAGTTTGAGTATTTATGTATAGAAAAGCTTACAATAACCAATAATACAATTAAAATTGTAACACAGACACTTAGTTTCCATCCCTTTTCCTGGTCTTATGCTCACTCTTCCACTGCTCCTCTTGGTATGGAGGTCAGTGGTTTCACGCTGATGTCGCTGTTGGGGTGGGGTTATAACAAGTCAGCATCTGGAGTCCTTTGCCAAGAGAAATATGATGTTCTTATTAATGATTTTTCTCTTTTTTTTTTTCCCCTTTCCACTTTGGGTCATTTACATGTATTTGCTAGCATGCAAACACATTACTCTTTCTTCAGCAGTCCATGGTTCCAGATTATGTCCAAATTCACTATTTATGATGCCTTTTATGTAGGTGAGATACTATTTCTTTGTTCTCTTTCTTACCCCTATGCCCAGCTCTGTATTTTTTTTCACAGAGTACTAGTAAGTCTAGTGGTCTTCATTGTCAAGCCTGTGTCCTATCTCTTATCACACCATAACTTTACTCTTTCACACCACACCCTGGGTCTTCTCAAGGCTCCCAACATCACAAATGCCCACACTACATCATTGTGTTGGAGTTGTAAATAGCTCATTCTACCTACAACAACCTTCTGTTACTGCCATCTGTATAAAACTGTGGCTGTACCATACACAGCTAAACAAAATAAAAGAAATTAACCTTAGACACCTGGGCAATTAGAGAAATTGCTGTCACAGCTAAGCCAAATAAAATGAAGCTGTGGACAAGTCAAGAGAAGTTCAGACAGAACAAGCCTGACAAGAAATGAAAGTCTTTCCCTTCTTAGTATTTCCTTGTTTATTACTCTCCACCCAGGTCCTCTGTAAAGATGGATGAACAGTAAGTCTGTAACTTCTGCAAAAGACCTTGATTCTGCATCAAGGAAAATCCCACAGGGCATTTCTTCTTTGTCCTTTCTCCTTCTTGTAGGAGAAATAAAGTAGCTCCCAAACAGACCGCGACAGTCAATGCTGCAGAGCTACTCTATGCTTCCATCCCACAGAGACATGTTAAACACATATGACAACCTACATTTAAACTGGCAACAGTATTCAGGTTCTGCTCAAACTAGCAATTAACAGCAGCCTAAACCCTTATAAACTTCCAAACACTCTTGTCTAATTTACTTACCAGTTATCACAATATGTTCCACATTATTAAGTATTATAGGGTGAGTGGAAAAATGGTTTCCGAAGCAAGTCTAGATTTGTTGACTTGTTTATGATACATCATATCACACCAACCGACCACACTGGACATTTTTAAATATTCAATATGAAAATTTGTCTACTAAATTATCTTTGTTTGTTCTACCTTTATTTATCTTTTGAAATGTAAACCAACATCTGAAGATTAATGTGACATTTTCATGTCTCAGTACTTTTGTTCCCTGATATATATCAAGACCAGAACAACATTAAAAGACTGTCTGAATTACAAGTATAGTTGTATCAGTCTTTGGAACAACATAAAATTGGCCACCAACCCAGCTAATAAAAACAAATAAATAGCATGTTTGACAGTGAGCAATACACTTTTTTTGTTGAAATTATGGTTTAAGATTAAAAGCAGCAATGTCAATAAATGTCATATAAATTAGAACTTATGTATAAAAAGTAGCTTCCTTCCTCTTTTGTCTAAATGCAACCTTTACGAATGATGATGATTAAATTTTACTAATCTCAGAATCATGTGATTTAAACCCAACATTACTGATATGAAACTGATATGAAAGGTTTTAAAATATGGGTTTTAAAACCAAAGTTCATGTCAAACTTCAGCCCAGGGAATGTTTACTAGTGTCTGCAAAAAACTGACCGCATTTTATTGGCTCTTCTTTGCTGTATACGATGAAGATCAGGCTAATTGACAAAGATATTTCTGTATTTGCAGTAGATAGTATGAGATTGTTAAAAAGTATTCAGTATTTGTATGTAAAAAAATGTAATCCATGGGACTGTTTCCATTAATGTTTGAATTACTAGCAACAAGTTCGCCTGCTGGTTAATTTATCAGCAATGCCATCCTATACATGAGGACAGCCACTTTCTTCTGCTCAAGTCTTCCTGCTTGCATGGTGATCCGATAATTTCTCTCCTTTTTCGATACCTCAGTGATCAGATCAGTCTAGAATTAAAAAGCATCATCAGACAAGTTTTATACAGATATTGTTATAATGAAATATTGCTGTGAACTCCAGTCTTACAATAACTTTGTTCGTCAACCATTTTGCAATATTTTTGGGACGCTTGCTGTATTGTACGTGGACCAGTAAATAAGAGACATTACTTTGACAGATGTTTTATCACTTATCAGTAAGATGTGTTTTAGTCTTTTTCAACTAATTTACAGAACAAATTAGACCTTATCCTATAATAGTAGGATTTGTAATTCAAAACATATTTTGATTTTATGTACAAACAAAAGTGAAAGAATTTTCAGGAAAACTACTTTGAAAAAGAATTTGTGCTGTTTGTTTGTGATTCATGACAAAGTCACTTGAAATGCGTCTAATCCTATTTTTCATTTGTCTTAAGGAAACAAGACCATAACATACCTCAGTGGTGTAAGGTGCGAATGAAATATTAGTAATAAGAAATTGAGCATAGTATTATAAACTGCTCTTGTGGCTGATCAAAAAGCTGCTATTTTTTTTGAATTATTACAGAAAAACAGAGGATACAGATTGGGGTTTAGATGCACAGACTTTTATTTCTAATTCATGTTCTGTAAAGAAATGAATCTAGTGATAGTGACTGATATAATTGACAGATGCCTATAGAATATGCTGGGGTAGGAACAATCCATTAAACCCTTACAGAGAGTCTGTCTTTAAAGATGAAAAGATACTAGTAAACCTCAAAGCTTATTTAGTCTTTTCTTTTCAGCCTTGATCCTCAGGTCTGTGAAATCCAACAGTGTAACTCCACTAAATTTAGCAGACATGGGTATTTCTTGAGTGATTAGCAATGGAAAGCCATGGGATGAGCTTTGACAAGAGGAAGAGGTTGGAAACTCCCACCCAACCACCTGCTAATGCCTTTCCTGTGTCATGTCTATAACATGTTGATTCTCCTTCCTGAAGTCCTCAATGCACACTTAAGAGCTTTTATCTTGCAGGTGTGCCTGTTTAGTGCAGTTATGACACACAACCAGCTATGTTTAAACTAAAATAAGTGAAAATGCATAGCAATGAAACATTTGTAAGTCACTTTCAACGTTGGAAAGATTTAAAAGTAGCATTTGTAAAGTGTTTAGTCTCTTGTTGGACCCTCCAACCTTTAATATGGATTTCTTCCCTGAATACTTTTTGTATCATTAATAAATAGACTTTTTCCTGTATAGTTTTTATATTGTTTACATTACTTTTCACTGCCGTTTAATATTGGAACCATCATATTTTATAGCCCCATAAAAGTTATAAAGGCTATACCAATTTCTAACATAATATTTTTTATAGAAATTATAAAGATTTTCCATGAAGTCAGCCTTCCAAAAAGGCCTGTAGTGCTGCTCTCCACAGACGGTAATAATAGCAATAATATTTATTTAGTACCTTTCATCTAAGATTGGCAAATATTTTGCATGAAGTCCTAGTCTGTGTTTGCTTTAGACTATGCCACTGCGTTTTCTCTCAGCAGGAGTATGAAGGTAAATCAGAGTATTGCTTTTATAGATGCTGCACCCATTATGAAAATGTAAATTATATTCTTCCTTCTCTCATTATTAAAAAAAAAAAGGAGGGGGGGGGGCGGGGAGGGATGGCCCTGAATACTGACACACAACCCTTTACTTATGGCCCTTTTGGAGTCCACATACAATTCTGTCCCTCTGTTGTGCTGCAAGGGAAATAGATATTTTTCTACTTTTCTGAGGGGAAAATTGAATTGCAAGAATTAAGGTGATCACGCAGGCTCATATCAACAGTGAGGGAGGGTTTGAGGTAGAATACATTTTTCCAAATGAATAGTTCATCATTTTAATGATTTGATCAGTATCTTTAGAGTGTGAGTCATTTACTTTTGATGCGTGTTGGAAAGGCATACATTCACCCAATTTGGTAATACTACACGTAGTGTAATTTTTTTTTGCATACAGCAGAGAACTGAAAAAACCCAACCGTGATTATGACAAAAAACAATCGACAGACAAAATTATTCTATCCCCTCTTACAATGGCTTTCTAAAATTTCTCCACTGCTAGTTATTTATTAATTTTTTTTCTCTTCCAATCAAGTGAAAATTATTTACTTGCCAACCCAATACTATCATTTTTTTCATGTTATGTTGGAATGCTTTGGTCAAAACAGGTTATATTTTAGCAGCTTTACTTCTAGTAAGCTTTGATGATTCTCAATTTTTTTTAAGACATAAAATTGGAAAGAAATCTCGTGCAGTATTTGCAATTTCACTTCTTTCTGATAGCCCAAGTGTGTCCTGCAAGCCAAAAGCTTTAGATCTCCTGAACGCAATAAGAATGTTGTTGCTGACTTGGTTTTGCAAGAATTTAATCCTTTTGTAGTGTGCAAATAGGAATGCAGTGCTGAAACATCCAGAAGAACCACTTCAAGCTGTTTTATTAGTAACATCAACTTATTACCATGGAAATGCCACTCTTCTAGGATTTAACTTTGAATATTAGAAATTATAGTCTGTTCTGTGAAAGAACCGCTTTTTAAAGATTATTATTTTATATACTTAACATAGGTAAATGACAAATAAAACCAAAGACTGGTAAAATGATTGATGCTGTTCCAAGTATGTACATGAGTTTTCCCCTCCCATTTAGTGTTTTCTTACTAAATTGTACAGAAGTTCTTTGAAAAGCATTTTGATTGCTAGAGCTATTATGTGAATACTCAGAAAATATTCAGTTTATTTCACTTAATGTCAGGACTGGAATATATATATTTTTTCTTTTAATAAAAAAGCTAAAAATATGATTTGGACTCTTGTCAGTCCTTACTCGATAATTGGTATCATCTCTTCACCAGTTCTTCAGTTCTAGTCATAGCTGCCAAGATCATCTTCCTCTTTACCTGACATATTACTGCCTCAAATTTTAATCTCTGCTTACTCATTTGTTTTCCTGCTGCAGCCTCGTCCCCTAGTAAGTGTGGGATTACCATTGTTTGTAACAGGTCACAGGCTTTGTGCCAAGTTGCCACCATAGAGTTCAAGCCTGTCTGGACCTCCCTAGAGACTATTTTTGCTTGTAATATCAATTATCTAATGACTCTGGTTTAGCTTTTGCTTAGTTTGTTACAATTTTGCTCTATTGTTATGTTTACTATAGCTAATACGGTAATAATAAGTTACTGGCAAGAATGAACTGTCTAAAGCCCTGGCAAAAACTGCAGCCTAGAGGACTGCATGCATGGGAAGATAAAAGAGTGCATGTCCAGGATGATAGTAGCGGCCACAGGGGTAGAAACTTCTGAGCTGTGGTCAGTTACTGGTTATAAAATGACCACAGCCTTGGGAGCTTGGCAAAATCAGTGCTAGGGGTAATTAAGAGAGTAAGAACATATATAATACACATCTTATATAGTTAATTCAGACATAATTTCGATTTGCATCAAAAGAAGGAAAGGACAAAGTATAAAGCATGCTAGAAAACATACCAAAATTGCATCGAGGTTCAGAACAAAGAAATGGTAACCATTGACACCTTACTTGTCTCAACAAAGGACTTGGGATGCTGAAGACTTGCTGTAAACCTCCCTCCTCATGTTGACTTTAGGATCCAGGATGGCAGTAGAAGGTTGAACATACCACCAGAGAAAGGGTAAGTACCAGAAAGTTTGTGTATTCATTATTTTATCTGTGTATAATTTGAACTAATAGTAGTTCTTTCATCAGACTGGTAAGACTTGAATTAGAGTAACAGTAAATTATTGATTTTGCATATATGGCGTGGTCCTCTTATCTGTAATAAGATTCTAAATATAAGAAAAAATTGAGAACTCAAGCAACCTAATCTATGACTTATATGCAATGAATTGGTAATACTCTTCAGTGCAGTATTTTACCCCCTCTTACTCCATATTTCCCTACTGTTCTTTCTCCTGTTGTCCCTTGTTGTTTTTTGCCTTTGTCATTCTACCAGCTTATCATATCCATCCACTTTTCAGATTTAAGCTTGAATGACAAACTTGAGTGTCTATTATAAACTCATTAAATTCTTTTCCTTAAAATCTTTCCTTATAAACCACAGAAAGATACAAAAGAATTAATGGTGAGTCGGTAAGGAGTGGGACACTGATATTCAGGTTTTGTTTTTTAATTGCAAATAAATCAGTTTAAAAAAATATATTTTTTTGCTCTTTTCTTCCTCCTGGATTGCCTGCCAGTTAGTTAAAAGAAAGGATATTGTGTTTGTCAGTGGATTACTGCCCAAGTCTGCCATGAAGATGTAATAATTAAAATGACATCCTTCTACATGCCATTGTGCAGATAGACTCAGAGTTCCCCAGGCTCTTCTTGCCTGCAACTTGTGTTCTCCATTACAGTCCCACACATTTTTACATTTCTACAATTACAAGAGTGTTTTTCAGGAAGAGCATTCCAAATATCTATAGCAAGAAAGTGGGAAATCAATTTGTGCCTTTGCAAATCTACCTGTTATTATATAAGCTTTTCAATAAAGGAGTAAATCTGCATTATTGTACAGCAGCATGAGGGCATAATCCTGGTAGAAGCCTCTGTTATCTACAGTCATAATGATTCAAAGTTAAAAGAACAAAACAGCTTTTACTCTTTTGTACTGGTTTGGTTTTTTTTTTTGGACAGTATGAATAATTAAAATTTAAAAAGAAAAAAGGAAAAAGGATTAATGCTTCTCTTAGATCATGGCACAGAAAGTGAATGAAGTTAGATTTATGGTATTGTTGAACATTGGACTTTTGGTGGCTAAACATTGGTTGAACAGCTTGTGCATTTTCAATGTCTTTGTATTATTCTTATTTGCTCTTTGTCTTAAGAATAGCTGTCTATTGCTTATAAAAATTAAGATTTAATAGAGTTTAATGATCTTAAAATTTAAATAGCTGTGCATTTTTTCTGTAAGGCTGCAGGCTACTGGCTAGACTAGCCTGTAGACTAGCGGCCACATTTTTTGTCAAATATCTGCGCACTTCATTACGCAGCTATTACCCCTGGTTTACGTTTGTTCAATCCTGAAGTAGCTCCCATTACATTTCCTTCTATCTCTGTGAGGTATTAGATTTCTGAAAATCCAGCCTCAATGTGGTAGTTTTATTGATTTAAGAAATGGTATCTGTTAATTCAAACCCAGAGGCTACAGTTGGCTGCTGAGTCTTCGTAGAGATCTGGAGGAGAGCAGTAAGTAGTAAATACTCAGAGTAGTTCCTTGTCCATATGCTGTGCCTTTCTAGGATAATACTATATACACCCTTGTCATGATTTAACCCCCGTCGGTAACTAAGTGCCACGCAGCTGCCCACTCACTTTCCCTCGTGTTCGAATGGGGGAGAGAATTGGAAGAGTAAAAGTGAGAAAACTTGTGCGTTGAGACAAAGACAGATTAATAAGTAGAGCAAAAGCAGTGCACACAAGCAAAACAAAACAAGGAATTCATTCCCTGCTTCCCAAGGGCAGGTGGGTGTTCAGGACCTCCAGGAAAGTGGGGTCCATCACAGGTAACAGTGACTTGGGAAGACAAACCCCATCACTCCAAATGTCCCCCCCTTTTTCTTCTTCCCCAGCTTTATATACTGAGTGTCACATTGCATGGAGTATCCCTTTGGTCAGTTGGGGTCAGCTGTCCCAGCTGTGTCCCTTCCCAACTTCTTGTGCCTCCCCTCCAAGCCTGCTCACTGATGGAGTCGTGTGAGGAGCAGAAAAGGCCTTGATGCTGTGTAAGCCCTGCTCAGCAACAGCTAAAACATCCCGCCATAATCAACACTGTTTCCAGCACAAGTCCTAAACATAGCACCATACCATCCACCATTAAGAAAATTATCCCAGCCAAAACCAGCATAACCCCGGGGAAAAAAAGGGACACAGAGAGGACGTTCCTGTGGCTGAGGCACTATACAGGCTGCAGAGGTTCTGCATCCTCACGACTGGGGTTCCTCTGCAAGCCCTACTGGAGAGAAAAGGCAGAGTTCTTGCCCTCTCGGACAATCACAGACACAGCTGTACAACTGACCATTGCCTGGCTTGTGCAGTCTATAGTGGACCCAGCTGCATTTTGTCAGTCTCGTCACCAAAGAACAAAATGAAACAAGAATCACAGAATGGTTTGGGTTGGAAGGGACCTTAAGTCCAGTTCCAGGGATCCAGTTCCAAGCCCCTGCCATGTGCAGGGACACCTCCCACTAGACCAGGTTGCTCAAAGCCCCATCCAGCCTGGCCTTCGACACCTCCAGGGATGACTTCCATTTCAAACAGTTGTGCCCACTTGCAGTGGAGACACCCCCTTCCAACTCTCATTGCATGTGTGCCTCCAAATATCTGCATAGCTTCTGCCATTGCTTCAAAAAAGTCTTTCTCTCACAATATATTTGAACTTTAAACAGTCTAAGACATTCTTCAAGACATTTGAACTCTCCATACAGCCCTTATAATTAGCCCTGTCTTTTTGAATGGGTGAAACTGTATCCTAACTAGTCTGCTTTAGGTGAACATGTTAGTCTCATGAGAAATAGGAGAAGAGGAAGAGCTGAAAAGCAAATTATGGAAAAAATAAATCACATCATGCCACAGTGTCATTTTCCTGCTCCTCAGCCATTTTTCACTATCTTCTGGTGTCATTGTAACCTTCCGCACAAGGTTAAATGTCACAGTGTGGTTGTATCAAAATAGCAACATTTCTCACATATGAAAAATACTGTACCGTTGACTATACCGTATTTCCTGGAGAGAGATGTTACAAAGACATGTTAGCACAGTAAAAAGAAAAGCTAGACTGATTTCTACATTTGAATTAAGATGTGTCAATCACATGCTGATGCCAGAAATTATTTCTGTCAATATCCCAGGTTTCTTTGTATCCTTGCATACAAATTTGTTACGTTTTAAATGCCATCGAACCTAATTTAGCAAGCCAAAAATTAGACATCAGATTATTTCACTTTGATTGACCGTAAAACAATATTTATAAGCAACAAAATAACTGCAGAGCTGATTAGTATGGAGAACAGAGGGGATGAGTGTCTCCAGGAAATAAGAATTAAAGGGGGTGCTCAAAACACACAACCAGATCGAATTGTTTGAAACAGCTTACACTATTTCCTAACCAACAAAACAATATTAATACCAGAAAGACCAGGGTATGTCTCAGACATCAGTGAAAGGTGGTCCTAAGCGGAGTCTTGTAAGGGATGTCAAGCCAGACAGTAAAATGTAGGTAACAATGCCCTGTTTAACATCAGTGTGTTAGATATTTGCCTCCACATAGTCTTATTTCATCCCTGCTCTCTTTCTGTTTTACAGGTAGCTGGGATTTTTTCTCACCCTTATTTGCCTTCCGTCGCTTCATAATATTCTATAACTCGGTACAGAAACACGTAGATTTAAAAAAATCCTGAGTTTTTAATTTTATTTCCCTGGATGAGGTGTCCTTAATCCTTTCCTTACAGATTTTTATTTTAATGGAAGCCTTAATGTTTTAATGAATTTTTTTTTCAAATTTCTTTTCTTAGACCACCATGTTAGGATTTAATAGTAATATATATTTCCAGTATAGAAACTTCCAGGATAGTTTCAAAAACAGTAAAAAAGAGCTCACTCTTTTGCTAAATTTTATATTCATTTGATGCCTTTCTAGAAAGGGAGAAGCAAATAAAGTATACAGTTTCTATAACAATTTTTATACATCAGGATAGGGAAGAGCTGTTCTTTGGAAATCACGTATTTTCGGATGGGACTAAAACTCTTTTCACAAGAGTGTTTTGTGCTTCTTCTCTTGTTCTCCCTACCACAGTGAAGGAGTGAATACAGCTTTTCTGCTTCACTACCCCTCTAGCCAGTGTGGCCTTTCTCTACCTGTATTTCTGGTTATTGAGTGCTCTATTCATCCGTTCTGTTATTTTTGTCCTTCATATATCTGTCCAGTTATTGATTTTAGCTAATACTTGCATGGATTTTTAAAACATGGAGAGTTGATTTATTTAGCCCTTTATAAAATGTTCCAGACAATGCAACCTGTACCACTTCACCTCCAGATTACACTGGAATTGAGTTTTAGTCAGCAATCAAGAGAATAACAAAAACCACGTTTTACAAGGAAACTCCAAACTGCACAATTAATACAATTGTAACACTTTATTTCCTGAATATCCATTTTCATGGACATTACTTTAAAAAAAAGCTAGTAGAAACTCCACTAAATCCAAGAACTGTTTCCTGTTATGTATTTTTTCTAGTTTTTTCTTTTAATTTTTTTCGTAATTTGATCCTATCAAATTTATTGTTACCACTTTGTTCCTTCCTAAATCTTTTTTTTGCTTTTGGAGTTTACAACCTTTACACAGACGCACTGTTCTCACGTCCCTCATCTGTTGTCATTTGGCCAAGGTACACAGAGTGGCATTTGGCTTTTACATTTTCTCTTCCTAAAATGTTCTCCCTCATCTTTCGTTCATTTTTTGCTGCTCCACTACGAAATGCGTCTCATTTGCTCATTTACTTTCCTAGTAAACCGGTGCCCAGAACCGAATGCGATATTCCAGGCTGAGTTGCACGAGTGTTATGCTGTGAATGATTATTATTTCCTCGCTCTTTGACACCTCTTTGTATGAAACCCAAAAGCTCATTGGCCTCCCTTAATGCCATATCACTCTATAGATTCATGCCTAATTTTCTACCCATTACCACCTCCATGGTTCTTTAAGCATTACTGCTTTCCAAGTTTCTCTCTCCCACTCCGTAGCTATGTTTTGGATTATTTTTCTTCATATATTATTAGATAGCCTTGTTCCAAATTGAATCTCATTTTGCTGTTATGTCCATGATTCTAGTACCGCTCGGTCCCTTCCTATTATTTTTGGGCTATCACTGGTGTTTGCAACACCTCCCAATTTAGTATAATATGTGAGTTTCATTAACTTGCTGTTTACTCCCACTTTCAAATCATTAATGAGGATGTCAGAAAAACCTGGAACCAACACTAGTCCCTTCAGTGCTACCAGACAGCTCCCCCACAACTTGATACATTGCTGTGTATCATTATCCCTTGTTAATGGCCCTTCAGTCACTTTTCAGTCCATATGACAGTGTCCCTATCCAAACGACTTTTAATTAATTTTGAGAGAGGGAATTTGACAGCTAATATGAAATGATTTTTTTTTTTAGTGCCTGAGACAGGATTCATGCAAAAATAGATTATAAAATCTATTTTCCTTTTTTGTACTAAAATTAAAATTCTATCACCAACAACAAACCCATCTCTCTTTCCTGACAAGTTCATGCTGCTCATTCCTTATGATTCCATTATCTACCAGCTATTCAATGGACATTTGCTCCTGCTATTTATTTCCTTGCTTCATTCAAGTTGAAATTTAAGCCTCTGATCTGATAGGTTTAGGATTATTCATAATTCTACAGCTTGTTGCCTTTTTTTTTTTTTTTTTTTTGCTAATATTTCAGGAACTCTCAAGCTCTCTCTGAATCTGACAGCAAAATAATTATCAATCAGGCATTTATTTTTCCTCTATTGTCTTTCCTCAAAATGCATGTCTGCTACAATCAAATTGCCTGCTACAATATTTCCAAGGTTTCCCTTACTGTTGCCCTTGTCAGTAACTTTGTGTATGAGCTGTTTTGAAATTGCCCAGCTTCCTGTCTTTCTTAATTGAAAAAAGATCCATCTATAGTTTGCGTCACAAATTTCCCCCATCTATGTACTCAGAACCATTATTAGGAGGGATGGGGGGGGGGTGCCTTCTCCCAATCATTTTTGATTGCTTTCTCTGTAGCCAGTGTTTTTAAGCAGATTTCTTGGCACTTACAATTCCTCGGGAGAATAGATTCATAGATTATAAAGCTACAAGGGACCATTATGATCATCTCCTCTGACCTTCTGCACAGTACATAACAGCAGTGGTTAGGAGAACCTTCAAGCCACCTGCTGTGAAAGCAAAATGATACATAAAATGTTTAGAGTAAAAATATGCCCATTCATCTCTATTCTATTCAGATTCTCCTATTATGCTCATCACAGCAACATCTCCTGCAAGATTCAAGGGAACATCTGATGATATATGCCTCTCCATGGATGAGCTTAGTGGGGGCCATGGTTTATTAAAACACTACACCTATGCCCTTAGCTGTTACAAAAAACCCAAACAAACAAAAAACAAAACCCCCAAAAAAACCCAACCAACCACAAAGACCTACAAAAAAACCACGGTGAGCTTACAGGAACATTTATAAAGATTAGGAAAACACTTCACTCTGGGGATCAAGAGGCTAAAGAGTTCTTTCTTTTCTCCCCAGCAGAGCAATCAAGTAGTGGGTTGTGTTCTATATAAATGCTGAGTACACACTGAGCTCCATCAAATATCTGCAAAATTTCCCTGGTTCTTTTAGGATAAGCAATTATCAGCTAATGACAGTTAGAGATGAGAATGATGAAAGATCCAATTAAATTACTGATGCACTGCAAGATCTCACATCAGATCCTAAATTATATTTCCATTGGCAGTTTGGGTACTGGCTGTGGTGGTATGCCATAAAACCAGCACATTATGTCCTGATAACAGCACCATAAAAGAGATTTGCTACTACTCTTACCCTCATTTCTCACCAGAGTACATTGGTGGCAACCTTCCAACAAGATTGCAAACTTTTCTACTTCTTTGCCAGTTTATGATGTTCATTTCAGGATTTGGAAAAATCATTGTTGTATAAATATATAAAATACTACAGATATATGGTGCCTACAGCTAGCTGCTTCTGCATTGGTATTTGTATGGGCAATCCAGCGATTTAAATTAATTGTGTTTTATTCCATCTGTCTTAGCATCTAAAGACCTAGCAAATAACCAACTGAAAGTTTAAAAAACTCCCAAAAAATCTTGCTATACATATTGCACTGCATTCTCATACACTCCTTGGGAAAGCAAGGCGAAAAGTAGAGAACATCCACATCTTGGCATCTTTTTGCATGACTTGTTACAGTCAAAAGGAAGTTTTTGAATGATAATCAGGGCTGGAGCAGAGTTTGCTGTGAAGTGTTTTTTATTGCTGTTTCAGAAAAAAAAAAAAGTTATATCCTCAGTATCCCCAAAGCATAGGCTTTGGAAGCTTTGAGGGAATATCCAGGGACTGAGCTGCCTCCCAAAAGAGCTTGACTGCACTTCTCACTGCATTTTTTGATTCAGTTAGGGACTTGTCACTTGTCTCAGTGCACCTTAGAATATGTCTTCCAACAATGCTGCCTAAATTTAGAAACTTAAAAATGGCAAAACCACACATATCAAGAGAATTAGCTATAGGCCTATAACCTATTTAAATAATAAAATTTTAAAAGTGGCTTCTTAAGTATCTGTAGACAGTCCTTGATGTGCTACATGTTTTGTGGAGAACCTACATTCAATAAAATGACTATTCATCCACCTTGTTTTATTACATGCTAGAGATTTATAACATCTCTATGAGAGTATTAATTTTTTTTTTTAAATAAAAGTCCCAAATAATTTCAAATCTAAAAATTAGACTGCTTGCATTGTGGTGATCTCGGATGAATGCAGGTTGAATAAATACCAATATAAAAAATTTGAGAAAATACACTTGTTTTCCTCTTTTTATATTTTCCCTGCCTACTGAAAACATGAAACTCAATGAATCACATAACTGTCAGCTTGAAGATTACCTGTGGTTTTTCATTGGGGATTAGAATACTAAATTTGGGATTAGAATAGTAAATTTACTCACAGAGAGAAACTTGAAGAATAAGTAGGAACCAATGACTATTCACTTGGCACCAGACAATGACTCTGCCAAACTCTATCTAGGGATGATAAGCCACAGGTCGGAGAAAAAGTACTAGCAAACTAAAAATAATCACCAAAAAACCCCCAAACATTAGAACCCAAAACAAAAGAAGGCTTGCATATATGCATGGTGAGAAATTCAGTGATTAAAACAAATTACGTCTCCATTCTCAGAGGTGCCTCTCTGACCTGAAAAAATACAGAGTAAACCACAGAGAGAGTAAAATCTCTCAGTACCTTTCAGTTGGAACAGCATCAAAATAGTTACAACAGCATTTAAATTCCCTTGGAACCACAAGCATTCCAAGCTCTGAAAACAACCAACAAAAAATGGAGTAGGAACAGTCAGACCTTGGTGGGGGGAAAAAAAGAAATTAGAATAGGAATCACGCTTCTTTTTCACCCTGCTGAAGAGTGTGTGCACACAGAAGCCTGTCTGAAATTTGTGTCTGTAATATTTTGGCAGATGCAAGATATTATCTCTCCATGTCAACCTCTCCAGATTTAAGAGTAGGCAAATGTTTCAGATTAAATTCCAGTGAATCTGAGTAACTATAATTACTGGCAGTCACAGTCAACATCGTTTCATGCTTAGCATGAAGATGTATATGTGTCTAGACATGGACTTCCAATCCTTACAGCAGCATCTGATCTTATCTTCTTGAACTGGATTTTACTCTGGATTTATAGAGCTATAACGAAGGACAGAAAAGGATTCAAAATCTCACATGGAAACAGACTAGTTTTAACTTGAAGTCCTGTGATAAGAGATCTTATTAAAATAACTTTAGCTTTATCAAAATGCTTATTAGATAAAAAAGGCATTATAATGGGAACGAACAGACTAGTTGCCAAGAACCAATTAATAAAACACAGCATATATTACCAGTGGACCAAAGTGATTCACACTAGTGATAAAAAAATCAGTTAAAATGTTCCATGTCGAAATATTTATGCTTCTTTCTCTGAACTGGAAAGGGGAAAAGAAAAATTGAAGGAATTATACTTTTCCAGTCACACGTATTGACAAATACAGCAGATTAAAATAAATAGTAGGAGTGGGATTGGGAAGGCATTGCAAGGAAATAAGAGAGAAAATAAGTTGTAATCCCTTGAGCAGAAACACTCATTTCCTGGCTTGCAGTCCTTATTCATGAAGTGAACACTAAGATAGCACGGGCATTGACCAGAACCTGGAAATGAAAAAGGAAGCCATAACTGATCTTTGTCTGGGGCAAATGGTTTTAGCAACCCAGAGTTCAGGAAGCTCTGGTCTGCAGGGCTGCAATACGTTGCCTGGGGTACTGCAGAGTCTACAGACTTTCAGGTTTTTAAAACTATTTTAACACTAAGGGTGTTTTAAGACTCACTCATGGCTGCTCTGGTCTATCTTGGTGATAGTTGTGTCTTAAGTAGGAGACTGGGCCTGATGATCTCCAGTGATCCCTTCCAAGCAGCAGTTCTATGATTCTGTGTCAAACTGCAGCATCTGACTTCATTATAGTTTCGTACGTTATCCAAGTAGATATAACACAAATGTTTTAGAAGAAAAAAGGTGGTGAAAAATCTATATTGCTTTCTTCAGACTAAGTGGGGCAGAGGCCAGCATCACCTTCAAAAAGCAGCTTTCCATGGGATTTTACTTCTTGTCCCCCTCTAGACTCTCAGCCATAATACCGCCTGAACTACGCATTGCTTTCAACATAGGCAGGTCCCCAGATTCATGTAAAATCCCTTTGATTTAGGCAGATTCCACCCAGCTCAAATCAGACCAGTTTCAAAATTTCTGGATGCCTGGGGAAGGTACATTCAAGAGACAGGACAGTCACATTGCAGTGTGGACAGCAGTGTCTGCTGAGCATCGGTGAACCAACCAGTGGTGAGAAGACAAAAAGTCAGAGATAAAAACATTTTCTATGCCAGCTTTTGGGATAGCTAAATGACACTGGAGACAGCAGAGCAGCCCAGGATTAAGACAGACCAAAGGACAATTAAAGTTGCTCTGGGTTACCCATCTCTGGACTGCAAGTCCTGCCTGTATCCCAAATATTTATCTCAAATGTGAGTGTTTAGAAACGTGAAGCTGACAGGCAAGTTCTGACATAAGCATAAAAAGAGGATGTGTACATATATATGTGTGTGTTATGGTACACAGCACAACTTTTAATGATCTCTGCACAATTGTATTAGTCCTTTAGTTTTCATTTCTCTGTGACCACACATCTGCCACACGTTGGTACTATCAGCATTCAGTTTTCTTTCTCCATTTACTACACACGCTTTTCAGCTGTAGTTTAGACACTGATGTTTTAAAAATGTGTCCTTTTGCCTTATTTCTTCCACCTTCGTCTCTATGGCATCTGGTTTCATCAACCCAGTGCAAAAAGGAAGGAGAATATGCCAAATGCTGTACATTTGATATCTGAAGTGTACCTATTGACCTTTGACTGGGATGGATATTTTAATCCCACACTCGAAAATTACCCTTCAAAAGACTTGAATTCAAATTGCCAACAGGATATGTCATCTTCTAATCTGATGTGACTGGAATGATAACATTTGCTTTGATGTGCAATGTAATCCGGTGTGACTGATCAGATGCAACCTGCCATAACACTGCAAAGGGCAATGCATCATGCTCGGAAATTAAAACCATCCTGTTTGCTGGAAGTCATAGTGAAAGGAATCTACCTGAATTTTACATATTATGGGATTTTCCAAGAGCTTTTTAACCCAACAGTGACAATTGCCTTAGCTAAATTATTCATTTCCATTGTCTCTTGAGTCTGACTCTAGTTATTTCTGTAGCATCTGGATTTTGGCTATTTTTCTGTCGTGAAATAGGCAAATTTCAAAACATTGCAGAATGTCTAATGTTTTGATTTAAATTTTATTAAAACATTCTGCTTGGAGAGAATGCAGTTCACAGCTTTTAAACTCACTATCTCTCTAGCTGCTTGCAATAGTTGCCTCCATTATCAATGCAGAAAATACTTCTTTGTGGCCTGAGATGCAGCTCCAGGTGCAGGGGAAAGCAGCACCCAACAGCACCAGAAATCAGCAGCTGTTTGTCTTTCCTCTCCAGTTATTTCAGATTAGAGCACTTTGGGGGAAGATTTTACAGAATCCAGTGGCTCCCTGTGTGATCTGATAAGTTACTCGCAATCTGCAAGGCAAGGCTCACCCACACAATCAGGGGCAACTCTTTCCAGACCTCTGAAAATGACAGAAAACTTCAATTTTAAAGCAATGGCAGGATAAGTAAAAGTATATGAGATGATCACCTGCATGAAGGAGGCAGAGCAAAACATAAAGGGAACATTTTACTCTTCAATAGAACAGCCGTGAGTGATGAGTCTGCGACATATAATTTTTTGCATAATTACATAAAATGTTGTTAGAATATTAAGTTTCCTGTAACAACAGATTTGCATAAAAGATTTGATGACATTCGGAAGAGTAATATTCAATATTGCTCCGGATGCATTCAGCAGACCAGGACATTGAACAGAGGGAAGCAATGCTGTGTAAGCATGGGGTTAAAGATGGGATACGCTGGTGTGTCCAGTCATCATATTTCTCCATAGAGGTGAGCACCTCACACAAGCAGGATATTTCTCTCTCTAATGTATGGACGCTTCATATCAGCCCTGTTCTTGTTTGTTTGGGTTCTTTTTACTTAAGTCAAACAAGCTATCAAATATGGTCTCATCTTTCTGAGTAGGAAAGAAATGTAGACAACATGAATTAGAAAATTATGAGTTTTAAAAATAGATGGCAATGGGAGACTTCTAGATTTATTACAGACCAAACTATTTAAATCTAATGCTTTGCTTTCTGACTGAAGAGCCCCAGAGGAACTTGCCCATAGTTTTCCCAGGTTCAGTTTGCTTCTGCTCCCTTGGGGTTAGAAGTTCAGGAAGGGGAAGGTAGATGTTTTGTGAACACAATGTTCCTCTTCTTGCAGAGGCAAGAGGATGTTTAAAAGCATTTAAAGTATCACTTAGGCTGCTGGTGTAATAGGAATTGCAATAGAATTTTCCGATGGGGGTGGGATGCAAAAAAGAAGTGAATCTTATGGAGAAAATAATTTTCTGGTTCAAAGGTTTTCAGTAAATCCCTGAATAAAAACTACAAATCCTCTAAAAAAAGAAAAGAAGAAATGCACCCCAACCCCCACTTGGTAAAAAAAAAAAAAAAAGAAGAACACACACCCCCCCCAAACCTCACTTGGTAAAAACAGTCTCCTGATGGACAAGTAATTCTGCAGCTTTTTAGTGTTAAAAGCATTATTCTGTTACCAGACCATGCTTAGAAAAAGTAGTCTGATTTGACAGCTCACTTCCCATAAATGCCATCTCTAAAAACGCTCCTCTTGATTCAAATTTCCAACTTGGTATGTCGTTTGCTAATGGGAGGTGACTAGAGTGATATGATAACACACAACCCCCCGATGTGAAACGTTGTCTGGTGTGATTGATCAGGTGCAATACGCCAGAATGCCACACAGGGCAATGCGTTTCACTCAAAATTTTAACCTGGGCTGGGCTTTTTTGGAAAACTGCAATGAAAGAGAAAACCTACAACTCACCTTGCTGAATTGCTGAAGGTTTTTGGGCTATATTTTTTCCATCATTTTGTTGGCAGAGCCTGCTGATGTGATAGACACCCATCTACCCATACATCCAAGGAGGAAGTGATGTTCTTTTTTCCTAACTTGTACTGAAAAGCAAATTAGAAACTTTTTTTTTTTTTTTTTAACGCAGATGTCCTTTCCACAAAGTCATCCTTACACGTGTATCCTTGCTGGATGACACCCAAGCTGCCTTCCACCTTCAATTCATTCTAATTCATCAATATTTATCCTGACCATGTTGTGCTTGCAATTGCAAGTGCAGTTATAACGCTGTGATTGTCACCGGACCAAACGGTAAATAGACATTGCAGTTGAACATATGCATGTGGGATGAGCGTGTTCTCACTTTCGTATGGTACCCAGAATTTTGAACGGACACTTTTGTTACCCCTAATGTTATTAAGGTTAATGGAAAAATGCCAAATTGTCAAACCTTTTTCAACAAACGTGTGTTAATACCAGACATCTAGGAAAGGGGATTAAGAAGTTTATGCCATATTTCTTATTGGATTTCTGACAACTTTACCTTTCCATTTATATAGATTAGGAAAAAAATATTTTAAAAAAATCCAGCACACGCTTTGAGCCATTTCTGAAGATCTGGTTAGATTTTGCTAAGAACATGTCTTTTAATTCTTGACAATTTCTCCTCCCTTTTCCACAGAGAGACCTGTGACTTTACATCTACTCTTTTGTATAAAAGCAAGTAGAGAAAACAGCCTACCTTCCTTTTGTATAAAATCTACGCATCCCATGAAGAATTCTGCATGCTTTTCCCCAAAAAATATATGTTTAGGACCTTTTCCAAGGTCTGTGAAAGGCCCATAAAAGATTCTCATTTTAATGACTTTGCAGTAGAACCTAACTACAAGCATTGCTTTAAAAAGAGCAACTACAGGATTTGACTGAATAGAGAATTTCTGAAATAAAGAAAATCCAGGGAAAATCATATAATCATAGAGTAAGAGAGATAGAGATAAGTAAAGTGTTCAGGGGTAGAAGAACCAGACTGAGTTTCAAGCTGGAGAATCTTGAAAGAATCTTTGAGTCAAAGAGAAGATGGCTGGATTGAGAAAAATGAGAACCAACAGGACTGGAATGAAAAGAAACTATTATACCGCATGTTTTCTTACACATAGGTAAACACAGTGTTTGGAATAACCTCTTTTAAAAAAAAAAAACAAACAACAAAAAACCCCATACATAATAAATATAAATTTAGTGGCAGAGAAACAGTTTTGAAATTCTATTCATTTGCTGAACTGTGAATTTAGAAAAGGTACAATTCTGAAGAAAAAAAACCTATTTTAATTTAAAAGCAATATTGCATTTAAAAATCTATCGATTTAAATAAAGCAAAAAAATTTTAAGTGGTTTTGAGAAGAATAAAAATGAAAAAAAATATGTACTATTCCAAAACATTCTCTTCCATGTTTTTTTCTTTGACCAACAAACAGAAGAGGCTGTTAGTTTTCCAATCTTAACAGTAAAACTCAGAAAGATAAAACAAGGAAGAAAAAACAAATAGTTTTGCACTCTTTCACATAATTACACACATTTATATTTCAAAAGAATCACTGCCTTCTCATAATTCAAAGAACTGTTATAACTTTTCACTCTACTGAAAATTGCTTCCCCTTAATGGCAAGCCTCATTTATCAATATTTTCTCTTTTTACTGTAGCAATACTACAGAATCTAAAAGAAGAAAGGCAAAGAGAGAAAGAAGGATAGACGGAGAGAGAATGAAACTCCTGACAACTGTATAATAAACAAGAACATAGTAGAAACAAATGGTGCATTGTTGCACTGGAGTTGAAAATTCTTCTTTTTGAAAAAATGTCAAAAAAATCAGGTAGCTTATTAAGCAATACAGTAAGATTTTTATTTGTTTGCTAGGTTTTTACATTATTAAGTATCTATTTTATGAAGAATGGTGATGGAATTTAAATGCTAATAAAATCTTAGCTGAACTAACATAATCACAAAAGAGATTTGATATCAGTACTTGTAACTAGAAATGTAAGAAACAATAATACTAACATAAGGCACTATAGTGATAGGAACATTATATGAGCCCGTACAGATTGAGGCTTTACATCACAGCAGTGACTTGTTGGCAGAGAGGATGGGAAGAATAGGAGATGTCCTTTTTGAGCTTTTTTATAATCTTCCTGCCCCTAAAGGAACAAATCTTTTTCTGGAGGAGTTTAAGTATGAAGCAATAGTTGATCATGTTACAGTTTTGGCCAGCTTCCTTTTCTACGAGAGGGATCATGGTTCAAAACAGGGCTCCATGTCACACAGCGAAATGTTTTCCATTAACTTTTCCATGTAACTCCTTATTCACACTTCCCGCTATCATTTAGAACCTCAGGTTTGGGGTTTTTTTCAGTAAAATGTATTTCCTTACACTTTGGTTATGACATGAAATAATTTCAACCATTCCCAGTGGAGACGGAAACACCCAAACAGACAAGAGACACTCTTAATATTACACACCTTACATAGCTGGTATGAGGAAATTTTGTCAGACATATTCCTGCAAATACCTGTTTTATAAAAACAAACAAACAAAAAAAATCAAAAGTTTGTTTGTTATAAAAGATATATTTTTAAAGCCCATCATATTTTTATAATGCTGCTTATTTTAAACTCTTACCATATGCTCTGCAAGCGATGCAGGCATATGGTTCACATAACAATACCATATGTCTGATAATATTTTGCTGTATATTATAGCAATAACAAACATTTTTAATTTGTAGAGGGACTGAATTTAAATTATGTTTTATCTTCATTTTTTCCATTTATAAATACTTCTAGTGACATTTCTGCAGAAGCCTATAAATCCCCAAAACAGCGTAATATTTCAAACTGGAGATTTAAGGAGTATTTTATGGCTAAAACCACGCATCACTGTGAAAGAAGACAACAGTCCTTTGAGAAAACATGGAGGAAAAAAAGTAAAATTAAATTAAATTAAATAAATAAAATAAAATAAGTACAGTATACATTCAAATTATAACTTACTTAAGCAGCTCTTACTTTTTTAATACGTATTTGTCACTGTCTTACCCCAAATACCGAATGCTGGAAGCATTCAGTTTTTTTTTTCTTTCTTTTTTTCTATGATGGTTAGTTGTCTATTGAATCAACAAGGAAATGAGAGCTGAACCACAAGCAGATGTGTGTAAGACTCATCTTCCTTGAGACAAGACTGCATTTGAAGAAGTGAAGGAGAATAATTGTGTATCTTTCTTTTTTTGGCTTGTGCTATTGTGCAGGGATCCTGGTCGGGTCAAGTACCATCATGTTTTGCATTCCCTCCTATGGAATGCTTACCCCACATGAAGAGGTGAAAGTAGGGAGAATGGTTTAGAATAAGTCCCTCAACACGAGCTTATGGAAGGAGAGAAAACGCAATGTCTTTTTTTTTTTATTTTGCAGTGACTTACTTGGTAACAAAACACTGCAGCAAAAAGGTGGATGAATCATTATCAGAGAAGAGAAGCCAGTGACTTTGGACAAGGACACATGACATGATAAGAAATAAGGAAGAAGAATAGCTGTGTCTAGAAGAGACTTTAAACTTCTTCCTCCTCCCCTTGATGCAAGAGGTGGGGGGAGAGCATCTGTCGTCTAGTCATTGGCCGGTTCAGCCAAAACTACACCACCACAGTAGACACAGTGAGGTTAGATTTCCAAGCCAGGATTGATGAAGCCTTTGCTGAGAATGTTACTGGCTTGTACACAACTAGAAGGTGATGAAGTAAGAAGAATTCAGAAGTGTGGAGGTAACTAGAATGTCCAATGACTCCAACAGAGTCAGAAAATGGAAAAGTAACTGATATTAAAGTTAATAAAACTTAAAGACCTCTGTGACATGGACAGTCATGAGGCTGTCAGTAGTCACAGTGACCTGAGATACACAAAAAGTAAAGAAGGGGGACCAAGAATTCCTTTTTGGGGTTTAAGGTACTTACAAAGCATCCAGGAGAAAAAAAGGAAATAAACTGGTGTTCCCAGAAAAGAAGATGAACTGCCAGCAGTCTGAAGGCTCCATCTTTTTCTGTTGTGGAAAATGTCACTCTCCCCCCTTTGGAGGTTGGATGTTCCAGGTATCTCTTACAGCAAGAAGACTTCTTGTAGCCTCCTACTGTGATTGTGCAGCTCCTTGCCACTTTCTTCCAAGCACGCTATTTACCAAGTGCCATGTGCTTCCACCCAATGAAAAGAACAACCTAGGCATTAGAGAAACAGTATGATCCAGATGAAAAAGAACACCACCCCCTCATAAAAATTGTGTAACTTCAAGAAAGAAGCTGCATATTAAAAAAAAGAAAAGTTAGCCATTTCATTTACATGGACAAATTAAAAAAGACACAGCTAGGTGCAGAGAGAAACTAAGCGTTGCTCTACTTACAGCTGCTTAATTGCAGTCAAAGCAATTTCATGCCCCACCATCAAAAGGCAGGAGAATTTTGTAGCAGTGAAAAGAAAATTGCCTCTCTGCATAACACCTACAGCTTATTCTATAGTTCTTATTCTTTCAACATCTTTTTAAGTAGAATCAAAGCAATAGAAAGTAAATGGATCATTGATGCCTTGATTGTTTACATTATCTGATAAATAACACTAATATCACCTCAGGCTGGTGCATAAACTCGTAATTGCCCCCCAGAAACACCGACACCAATTTTGACCCACAGCTACACCTGCAGTCTGGGTAACTAGCCAATTTGGTGACTGAAGAGTCATAGATATCTGCTTTTAAATCTCTTTGAAGTCACTGTCTTTTCAGTGGATCTCATAACCATGATATAAAGGAAGCAGAATGGAAATCTAGTCACATACTCAAAAAATCTGGCAAATTTCAGTGAGAATAGGTTGGAAAGCTATGACTTTTGTGTGGCACAGAGCCACGTGTGTAATACGACTGGTGAAATGACAATGTATTGTAAAGTGGTATTGTGGGAGAACTGTCAGTAATACCTTTTCAGCCAAGTCTTTCAAAAAATTATTTATGATGATTATTAAGGCACATACACAACAACATTTTTATTACCAGTGTGTTAGCTGTAGTTAAGATTTCCTTGAATTTTAATAAAGTAGAAAAAATGTGGATAAATATGGTTCCTGATCCAAATGACCTACATGCCAAGACACCGAGTATCTGTTGCCACCAACCTGCACACAGATTCCTTGATTTGAATAGATTTGAATAGTAGTGGAGCCTAGTATAAGTCTTTATTTTCATAGCACTGACTAATTCTTAAAAATTCTGTACATGTATTATTTTTTTTATTTTTTAAATCTCTACCAAATTCTGTTGTGTTTTTCCCACCACATCCTGAGATTGATGTAGCCATGAAAAGAAAATTTTCTGTCTTGAGAAAAGACAAGGGTGCATTATGTGCCACAGGCAACAACCGTAGCCAGGAAATCATCTAACAAATAACAAGCCAAGACAAAAGCCAGTTCTCCCTTGCAGATTTGTTATGTCCATAGACAAATTAAAACACAGCTCAGAAGTTCACAGAAATACAGTAATCATTGCAATGTTTCTAAAGGAAGAAGAACAACTTCGTTCCTTAGTTTAAAACTCAATTTAATTTGGTACATTGTCTGTATTACAAGCAGATGAATAGCTTGTGTGGTAAACAAATACACTCTTTCTCTTTTCCTTCACTTCCTTGAAAGACAGCTTAGATCATATTTCTCCCTTTCCTAGGCAGTTTTTATTCTTAGCCAGAAGACAAAAGCTCCCGTCTCTCTCTTAGAGTAGTTTTCATGTTGAGATAAGATGGGAAAGTTGATATTCTAGCGTTTCCTAGCACTTTCTCTGACCAGGACTTCCTACATGGTCCTCTTGTTAAGGCAAAGCTTCAAATTTTCTCCTCTTCTTCAAAGGCTGATCATTTTCAGCAAACTTTCTGGTCTCTTTATAGGACTGAATTCATATCCTTTCCACTCTGAGGCACAGTGTATGTGTCAGATTTTGCATCAGTGCCTATTATATCCTAAAGAAATGGGTACAATTAGCTCAATGAAGTAGTCTAAGAAATATTGGAAGCCTTTCCTTTCCATAATCTTAACTGAGTATTTAGGTTTAACTAATGCTTGTTCTGAAGGTCAGTTGTAAGCTTGTGCTCTTTCCTTGTCAGGACTGAACTTGTTACATATATATTCTGAAAAATAGTGCTGAAAAACACGTTCCTGTATCAATCACACTGAAAGTTTTGTTTTAAACTTACTGGAATGGACAAGAGAAGTCAGAAAGGTCTTCGACTTTCTGAAATACTCATGGAAGTTATACAAAGTAGCCTGGCTTAAGAACACCTACAGAAAGCAGTATTAATGCTGCGGTGTTTGGTTTTATACTATATTAACAACTGCTACATAAAGCTATCAGACTTTTTCAGTGCTATGTAACACAGTGCAATCCCTCAACTTACCTTAGAAAAGAGGTTCTGACACATAATGGAGAAGAATAAATATATTTTACAAAATCTATTTAATTCCTAGGCATCAGAATAATTTACTTCTTTGTAGGAGATATGCTATGATTTCTTTGACTTTTTCATTAATGTTATTTTTCTAAGCAACACTATAAAAATGACTGGTAGAATCCTTACCCAAGTGATTTTTTTATTAACTTCATTTCTTTTTCCTTGAGTAATGAGTGCAGGATGAAGACCAAGGAGTTCAGATTATGTTGTTAAAAGATGGCTTTGATCTAGAGAGACAGACTATTTAGTCATTGTCTGATTCATTAGCAGCAGCATTTTCATCCTGATACCCGACTCCGATGTAGTAGTAAATCTTGCAAGGTTAACTTTTAAATGCTCAGTAATAGAGTGTCATCAGTTTTCAGTAACAGTCTGTAGCTCAGGTTTAGTAATGACTTTTGCCACTTTAGTATTAATTTTATATATATTTTCACAGATAATTTAAGTACCTGGTTGCTAAACAAATTTAGTGTAACTTTTCTGATCTTTAGTGATACAGTCTGCTTGTTTTAACATGTATTCATGTTAAAAACAGTTTGTGGTGGCAGGAGATGATTAATCATTAGGCTCAGGGTGTAATGTAGCAACAGTATATGGAAACTTTCTCTAAGGATGCAATTCTAAAAGGCAGAGAATCAATCCAAAGTGACTATAAGGAACTTTCCGTGCGGCTGTGTTCCTGTTTGGAGAGCCATGTTGAAGATGCTTGGCCTTGAACCAAATGTCCAGGAGAAATGGAAGTGTTTGATGACAAATACAGAGAGCTGGTGAGATCCTTTTATGGATCCTTTGTAACAAGGCATTTGATAAGATCAGTTTGTGGTTGATCTACTTTCTGCAGCTTCTTTAGAAGTTTCTTTCAGTTTGCCGTACTAAAAATTGATGATCTTTCTGCTGGAGAAGTTTATACAAAATTGCACCTTTTTGTTGCTTCAAGTGATTTTCCTGTTGGTCATGAGCTCTATATTCTCTGAGGTTGCTTTCAGAAAGAGATTTCCTTTCAGAAGGAGATTTTCTTTCAGCAAAGGATTTCCACATCTCTGCAGAGGAACCTGTAATTCGTGCAGAAGAACAATCTCTTGCGTATAATACAACATTGATGACATGAAGATCATGGACTCCAGGATCTGGCTACTGCCCTTTAAGTGACTAATTCCCCTCGTAAGTAAATGCTGTAGTCATTTCTGCAACATTTCCCCCCACCATCTCCTTAACATTTACAAACGAGAGGTAAAGGACCAAATTTGGGGTGGAGGAAACAGCACATATGTACCCTGAACTTCTTGTGCGTGTGGGAAAACTACTCAGTAAGATGCGACAGCCTCACTGGTGCTTCTGCTGACTATATCTGTACATTTACAATAAAAGGAATTCTGTGTTTTAAAAAAAGTGTAAGTCCTACAAATGTCCATGCTCAGTCATCTTTCCTACAGCATGGGCTCTTTTGTTGGTGTTTCTTTCAGTTTTTTGGTGTTTTGCTTTGTTTTTTTAATAATTCAGTTGATGTTGCTGTAAAACATGACTTAAAGGAAGATTTATGGCTTTAAAGTATTGTGGTGGGTTGACCTTGTCTGGCTGCCAGACACCGATCCAGCTGCTTTCTCCACACCCTCTGTCTCCTCAAGGATAGCTTGAAAAAGGTTGTGGGTCAAGATGAAGACAAGGAGATTGCTTACAAGTTACCATCACAGACAAAACAGACTTTGGGGAAAAAGAATTTATTGCCCATTAAAAATAGAGTAGGGTGGTGATAAACAAAGACAAAACTGAAAACCTTTCTCTTCTTCCCAAGTTCAGTTTCATTCCTTCATTCCCAACTTTTCTACCTCCTCTGTCCCCACGCAGCTCAGGGAGGATGGGGAGTCGGGGTTTGTGGTCAGTTCATGATGCTTTGGCTCTGCTGTTACTTCCTACTCAGTTTTCCCATGCTCCAACTTGTGGTGTCTCCCATGGGATACTTTCCATCACAAACTGCTCCATTTTGAGTCCTTTCTGTGGGTTATAGTTCTTCAAGAACTGCTCTGATGTGGGTCCTCTACCTGGGGTATGGTCCATCAGGAATAGACTGCTCCTGTGTTGGTTCCCTACAGGTCACAGGTCCTGCCTGTGTGAGCTCTCCATGGGCTGCAGGTTCCCTCAGAGAACATCCACCTGTTCCATCATGGGGTTCTCCATGGGCTGCAGCATGGATATCTGCTCTGCTGTTGGTCATCCATGGGCTACAGGGGGATGACCTGCTTCTCCACGATCTTCTGCTCCAAAAGAATCTCTGTTCCAGCACTTGGAGTACCTCCTCCCCCTCCTTCTTCACTGACCTTGACGTAGTAATTTCTCTCACATTTTTCTCTGTCTCACAGCTGCCACCAGGTATTTTTTTTTACCTTTTCTTAAACCTGCTGTCACAGAGGCACCACCAGCATCACTGACAGCCTCAGCTGTGCCCTGCAGTGGGCTTGTTTTGGAGTTGGCTGGAAAGGGCTGTGTCCGGCACAAGGCAGCCCTTGGTCTCTTCTCACAAAGGCTTACCTCTGCAGCCCTCCCTTGCTACCAAAATCTTGCTGTGTAAACCCAATACAACTGTTTTGGGGTTTCACAGAAATTTCAAAATTTTATAACTAAGCTAAAAAACTGAAAATGATCATCCTATGGTCGTTCAAATTACAAAGGAGGCCAAAGTATATTCAGATGTGTGGACAATGTACTTACAAATTCCTTTTTGTACTTTTTTTCACTGTATCTTGTTAAGCCTCTTTTTTCTATAATTCGTCTCTAAACTAAACTTCCTTAATACCTTTATCATTTACTCCATTTCTTCAGAAATTTCAAATAGTTTTTTCATAACAATTCTTTTAAATTTATATTTTTGCTTTTAAATCCTTATCCTGTATAGGATATATTCAAAGTATTTTAGAGCCAACTGCTTCACAAATAGTTTGGCTTGATGATGTTTTAAAAGTGTATGTCTGTTTATAAAACTGGCTATTTATATTTTCTTATTAATGACATAAGAAATAAAAAATTCACTATACTGTATACAATGACTATCTACAAGAGTTCAGTGATAAAATTATTTTCAACATTTTGCTTTGATTCCTGTCAATTATTATAAAATATAGCTCCATAAGAACATTGACAAAATATGGATTATTCGCTGAAATTGTAGACAGAATGATGTTATTACCTTCTGAAATATAAACCAGCAAGGCAAGTACCACGCTGACACTTTTTTCCAGTCAGTTAGGAAACACGCCTCTTAAAAGGAAAAGGAGTTTTAAAGGCAATATACCTGCAAAATCAAGAACCAAAAAAAGCTATATTTTTCATATGTTCAGCTTTTATACAGAAGTCCACTTAAGAAGAGTATTTTCTATGCTGCAATCTGTACAGTTTGGAACTGCTCCTCAGTTAAGATCATAACAAATTGCATGTGACTCATCCTCTCAATTCCAAAAATAAATCTTCCTTTTTCCTGCAATTTTGCATAATTGGTCTCTGATAAGAGTAAGGAATTATGCAAACATTTGATATGCATTAAGGCAGCTGTTTGAGACATATGTGATTTCAAAAAAATGACTTGTATTTCACTTTTGAAAGAGTAGCGCGTCTTTGTCATGATGTATTTTTAAAGGAAGACTAAACCTAGAAGCTCAGAACTTACTGTATTTAAAAGAAATCACGTAAAAATTGGGTACTGATACACTACATGTTGAAAAAGACACAAACATTTTATTTCATGAGTTTTGGATTAAATCATATCTAAGTAGAGTTATGCTGAACTCTGTGAGATGGGCAACTATGAAGATCAAGTGTCCTCGGTCACACGCAAACGTATTACAAAAAAGTAACCACTATGAGAAACACTGATGTCCATCAAAACACAAATAGACTTCCATCAAATTGTAAAGTATTTCACACAAAAATAATTTCAGTGCCAGACCAAAATAAAAAAAAAATATCCTTTCTTAAGGGGTTATAATATTACAATGGGGGAAAATGCTTCATTTTGAAACTGCATTTTACTTTTATAGTTTCTCCAATTTAATTTAAAATGTTAAAAAACAGCGATAACATCAAATGTTTTGTTTCCTTTGATCCATTACATGTATTTATTCATTGTTTGGGCCAACAACCCAAAAAAATCAATCTCTTGCACAGCTCTAGTTAATATAATATGCCTGCCCTGACCTTCCAAGGAAGCTGTGTATAAACAGGAAATACAAATTCAATTTATAACCACGATGATGAGATGAAAGAAGGCAATTCTTTAAAATGAACCTAAATAATTGTCCCCTGACCCCTTCTCACACTTTTCACAACACAGAAACAGATAAAAAGCAACTTCTCTGATTGCTTATTGCTGAACTGAGTGTGGATACAGAAGCAATCAGTAAAAAGCTGCTCCTCAATTTCGCTTTTGTAATATTTGAATTGAAGTACGTGCTTGAGTTTTCAGTAATGTATGCACTTGAATTAAAGAGTTTGTGTCATATAAGACACACTTTATTACAGGATTTTTCTTAGAATTGTTGTATTTCCTACATAAATCTTACTACTCAGAGAGACACACTATGTATCAACTAAAACACACGAAGGCAGAGAAACTTCACTTTTTGAGGGTACTTTAAGCATTTTGGGGTTTCCAGGAACATACATTTAGAAGTTAGGAAATTCCAGAATTACATACAACCTTAAGTGATCATGAGCATCCCTCCTGTTCATTACTGTCCACTCTTTAGCTTCCTGATCACATAATAATGGTTTAAGATTCCTCTTTCATTTCATGCACAGGATGGATAGCTCTCATTTAATAACATTCAATGCTATGCTTTGTCTCTTAGCTTTTTGTAGTGGCTATCTCTAGTCCTTATTTTAATGGAGCCAATTCAAACTCAGAAGACAGGTTTAATAATTTCTGCAGGAACTTTTCTATTCCAATCAGAAAAGTATTACTAGCACTCTTCACAAGTACTATTCAATTATTGAATTTACGTTCCCAATTCTCCCCGGAAATAAGAGGAATATTATTATGTCTGTTTTACAGATGCAGAAATGAGTTGTAGTGACATTCGGAAGCCAGAAAAATGTATCTGGATGCCTACTTGTTAGAACCTAATTTTCCAGTACAGACACCATGTTATGTTCAAATTGCAACTGTTGCACCACGGAGCCTTAACGTTTATATAAATGTGGATATAGGATTCTCAGAAGATAGGAAAAGACAAGAAATGAGAAATCACTTTGTTACATTATGTTATCTTTCACTTTTATCACAGCAAAATGTATCAGAAGTTCTGAAAAATAAGGACCCCCTAAGCTTCAAAGCTTAGGTTTTTCATAACCCATAGATTCATAGAAAGTAAATATCATCCCATTTCTCTGCAAATATCATCCTAAGCCAAATCTTTGTAATTTTACATACTGCTTGCACTCTCTCCAAGTAACTGCTACTGACCACGTTCAGAGACAAAATGTGGATTAAGTCATTTTAGCCATTCTTGCCTGTCCTTTGAGCTGACAGAAGTAATTGATTGTCTTCTCCTGTGATCTTCACTAGTGTCCCGTGTAGAAAGAAAGACAATATTTTCCGCCAGGTTTTCACAATAGTTCTCACTGCAAAACAAAGGTGGGATTCAGAAACAGTTTTCTTCTGGTCTTGTGAGGAAAGCAGGCTCTAATAAAAATAGACTTTTTTTCCTCTGTTCTTCCCAATTGCAATTTCACTGACTCTGTCTCTTTCTAACCACCTTTGCTGGCTTTTCCTTCTTCATACTACACCAACTCTTCCAGCTCATACCTTCCCAGGCCCTGGCCAAGGTGTTCATCCCATGTACAGGATGCTCAGGTCCTTTCCGGAATTGCCTCTCCCTGTTCTGACACTTCCCTTGTCTCAGTGTTTACAGGTTCTCCCTTTCAGTTTCTGTAGGCTCAGTACATCTCCTAATTGTTTTGTTCTTCCCATCTTGCCTGTTCCTCCAGTTGTTCTCTCTCACCAATGTCCATTTCCAGTCCCTCATGGTCCTGGGGACTCAGATCACTAATGCTATGCAAGTTCTTCTCCCAGTCAGGGAATATCCACTGGTATTCTGAGCTTGGTGCCCCTTCCAGCACCAGGCTGAGGCAAGCTTAACATGGAAAAAGTTCCTCAGAGAAATGAGAAACATCCCTCTATGAAATTTCTTTAAACTATGCTTTTCTGTTTCATCTTACAGCTCATAGACAAGTTCAGACAGATTTCACCGTGACAGAAAACGCACCAGAATAGTTTGCCGATTTTCAAGTTCAAAGCATAAGTTTAGTTAAAGATTGTCAAAGAAAAGGTCACATAAATTTTTTTTAGTGTGGGCCAGCCAACAGATTTTTTAACTGGTGTCAGTCTTGGAAAGAGCTAAACCACTTTGGCTGGAAAAATCCAAACAAATTCACTTTGCAACAAGCACTCAGCGTGAGAAATTTCAGTCTGACTGGTTAGCTTGGCAAAGTCTGAAGTGCCTGAACACAAAATCTTGTAATAGGAGGCATTGGCTCCTAATGACATACAGTCTTAGAGAGTGTGAGGGGAATAGACTCTCCTTCATCTCTTTGATTTCATTTGCCTCTCCTCTAACTCTTCTGTTATTCTTAACTGCTGTTTCAAATTACACATTTTCTCTGTCCTTGAAGAAATTGCCAGACTCTAAAGAAGAGAAAATGCTGAATATACACTGGAACATATGTTTAATTCTGAATGGTTTTCGTTTTTCTGTTTTCAACCCAGTTTTCTCATAGAGACTATTGGGAAGCCCAGACAAAGAAGGTTAGATTTCACTTACTGAAGCATAATTTGACAAATGTTTATAAATCCTGCTAGGATTTTTCTTTTTTTTATATTGAGAAAGGGAAATATAATTTTCCCCTTTTTTTCCTCTCTTCCCCCTTGTTAAAAATCCTTGCTATAACCGTTCAAATCAATAAATACATTAAACACCAGTAGGTAAAAATCTGCTGGTATCTTCTTTTCTATTATATGTCTATTTCTATTATATGTGCTGAAACTTGCCTAGATTTGTAACTCTGGTAAAAGAAATTACTCTCCTGTATGTGAATACACAATGTTTGAGTTCTTAGATAATTATTACTTTTTGCACTCCTGAGTTTCTAAATCCACGTTGGCATTTGGCATTCAGGGCCCATTTCCTATGTATGGTACAGTCACATCCTGCATTCGAAAAAGATTCAGAAGAGGAAACATTGCACACACAATTGGATATAGATAGCAGAAGAATGTTTCCCCCATACGGAAAGCCCTCAACTCTCCTGCAGCTGAGGAATCTGAACACTGTCCACTCCCTCCCCAACTTGAACAGCTGCACCTCCAAGACACTTAAGACACCTATTGCAATATCCTGTCTGATCTGTTCCAGAGCATATCATAGAATCATAGAGTCACAGAACGGTTTGGGTTGGAAGGGACCTTAAAGATCATCCAGTTCCAACCTCCTGCCCTGGGCAGGGACACCTCCCACCAGACCAGGTTGCTCAAAGCCCCATCCAGCCTGGCTTTGAACCCCTCCAGGGATGGGGCAGCCACAGTTTCTTTGGGCAACCTGGGCCAGGGTCTCATCAACCTCACAGCAAAGAATTTCTGAGATCTCATCTAAATCTCCCCTCTTTTCAGTTTAAAACCATTGCCCCTGTCCTATGGCTGCCCTCCCTGATAAAGAGTCCCTCCCCAGCTTTCCTGGAGCCTCTTTAGGGACTGGAAGGGCCTCCAAGGTCTCCCCAGAGCCTTCTCTTCTCCAGGCTGAACGCCCTCCAACTCTCTTAATATGGGTGGAAGCTTTTAACTGAGCTTAAAACTGAGTGTGGAAAAGCTCAGAACAGAGTCACCTAATAAGAGGCCTGACAAATGCCTAGAAAGACAGCAGTGTCAGACTAGAAAATATATTTGCTTTTTGATGAAGTCCAAAATAGACTTCTCTTCTGCTGAGCTTACCTGCGGTATAATATACTGAAGAATGTATTTCTGTCATATCACTTCCCCATCACACAACTATTACACAAAGCACAAGCTGCTCATGGCAGCTTAGCAAATTTCTTTTAGAAGATTCACCTTTCAAATATGTCATGGAAATAGGAATGAAAAGAATTCTTGCAAATTAATAAGAATCAAGAGATCTCCCTGGTAATGGTTGTAGGAAACCCTTAAAACAGTCTTCAGGGGCAAAATAATTGCCTTCACTTCAAGCTGAAGAAGTAATGGCCAGAGAAAGTTTAATTCCCTTCAGACTACACTTGAACATGCTGAAACAAAACAGTGAGAAACATGGCAAGAAGTTTGTTAAAACCTCTAGAAAGGAAAAGGGCTTCATTAATTAAAGTACCTGATGAAAAAGTAAAGCAATAAAACTGTAAATGTTATGAGCGTCTGTCTAGAAAAACAGAAGTGTGGTTTCAGTTGAGAAAATATGTTTGCAAAATCAGTAGCCTACATTTTAGGATCAAAACACATCTATATAAAATAGAAATAAGCATCATCTTTGCATATAATTTAACAATAGTTCAGAAATAAGCTGAAAGAAACCAGATGCTAATGACAGGACTACACTGCTGAAGTTTTTATGAGAGTAACTTTATTAAGATGTATTTGGACACGTTCATTGCACCTTTGGAAGCAAAGGAATCCACAGGTACTATTAAATCCCTTAGAGGGCCCAAGATGCTTCCATTTGATTAGCCTGGGGTGTCAGTTTTGATGAACCCTCTTTGGAAATATATGTTTTAGAAATGTATTCCCTAAAACCAGAGATTATACACACATTCTGTATTTGAGAAAAAGACTGCAGGCAACACAAATGAATTTCACTACTCTTACAAGACCTTCTGAAGCCTGACCGAAACAAGTTATATCTTAAAATGGACTCTGTGTTACTCTGTGAAGGTCATCCATGCATTGCAGAACCTCAAGATAAATGTACTCACCAAATACATTACCATAAGCTTATTTATCCATTGTAACCTTATCTCAAAATTACAATTTTAAGACGTAGTTTTACTACAAAAATGAATAAATTATTTATTCCATGTTACTTTATTTTTCTCTCCTTCCTTCATGTACTCTCTGCACAGTCTTCAAAAAGACTGTCCATTAATAACCATTGATAAATGTCCATAAAGAAAACCTGGTTTAAGTGTGGTTAGGTTTCCCTGTTAAAGCTGTCAGAGAGATATGAGTTACAAACTTACCTCTGAGTCACAAAACAAGATGAAAATTTGGCAGCGCCGAAATAAGATGAAGTTTGGCAGAGCATTAAGTAGTAAAGATAAATTTTGAAAGTTTTTCTAGGAAGCAAAGTAATAACACAATTAACTTAATTAGAATGAAAATTAGTAATTAAGGTGATTGTACTGGTATAAATCAATTAATATCATCAGTGTTTAAGCATACAATAGCAGTGGTTATGTGCTGGGGTTATTTCAGACTTCTGTGGCATACATATGTTTACATCTGTAATGAGAGCTTGCGGGTATTTATTACCGTATGAACCTTATTATCAAACTCAAATGGGACCCAGATGTCTTCCATTTTCCTGAACACTTTTTAATTGACTTTTTAGGAAAAAAAAGTAACCCTGTCTCAATTTTTCTCCAGAAGTTTTGTAAACAATTCAGTGAGAAAAATGAGTGTAACTGTTTTATAGAGGATAAACAACCTGTTTCAGAAGTAGCAGTAATTAAAAGAAGCAATAGACAAAGAGAGGAAAACACAAGGGTCTGCTGTGGTGATGTAGGCAGCAAATTCTCTGTAAGTCCCTGGCCAAGTTAGACACAGATAGCAATGAATGTTAAAGTGAAAACGATCTTGACGAGGCAGATAAAGAGAGGCAAGTGTCCGTTTCAAACGAAAGGGTCTTCATCAGGAGGATATCAGCTGGAACAAGAACAGAATCCATCAACTCCGAACCTGGAGATCGAGATTGAGAAAAGCACTTTCTGTTTGTTCAATTATACTCGCCATTGGGCTTCTTCAGGGTTTCTTTTGTGCTGTTGAAAACGTTGGAGGCTGTATTAACCTTCATAGTACAAGGCTTTGTCTAGAAACCAGGATGGTCAAGGAAGTTACTTGTTAATCTGCTGGTAGAAATAAAGGTTAGGAGAAATCCTTCAGGGAGATCTCCGGTCACATTTGGTTGCTGACACAGTCTGAATAACAATTCCTGCCCACAGAGGCAGGTAAAGCAAAATATCCTATTTTGATTCAGAATGCAGGGGTTCATCCAACATATATCACTAATATTTATATAATTTAAAAAAACAAATAAATCTGAAATCCCACATCAGGAGCTCAGCTTTTTTCTTCAAAAATCTTCATGTACATACCAAAGCAGTGTCATTTCTGCTTTGGGGTTCCCATTCCCACTCAATGTCACCCAAATGATATCATCTTTATGAATGAAATCTAAATTAAATCACTTACACTGTATTTTCCAAGCTCTGCGGCAAAAATATTTGTATCAGTTTTTAATATTATTGAACTTTGTTTTTCTGTCATTGTCCTAAAACAAAGGTTACAAGAAGGTTATGAAGAAATGTAGGCACCTTTTCCTTCATTTTCGAGAGTTAAGTAATCCAACAAGAAAGAGATCCCAATTTAGAGATTCCTACACAAATATACCTATTACCTTCAAGAGCAAACTACTCTCTCACTCAGGCACAAAACACCTGAAACATTGCAAAATACACTAACATTCAAGAACCAGCAAGAGCCTGAAAAGAAGTGTGTTTACAAAATTCACTGAAAGGTTTTTTACTTCTAGTAGAAATAAAATAATAAATTCTTCATTTTGACTACTTGCACAATTTCCCTTGTTACCAAATTCTGGCATATTGCTATTTAAAAATAGCAATGTTTTTTGTGACTTGTGAGCTCTAAGAACCTGTCGTGATCCTCCTTATATTTGGCAGAAGAAAAATTTCTTAATGAGTTTTGCTTTATCTGTCTGCGAGATAAAGTTTTCATCATGTTCTCATTAGGTATCTTTGTACATTGTAGCAAAAATTCAGAGGATATAAAATTAGTCTTAATGTTTCTTTTCAGGGACAGCTTGCCTCGTAATGTTCATAAATAAAGAATCTAGTTCTTAATCATGTATAACCAGCATTTGTAGTTTACTTAGAGCTGGTACTCTCAAATCATGAGTGTCTAATATTGAAGGGAAAAAATATTTTCCAGTTATTTCCTTTTTTTTTCCTCCTGTTTAACTCCACAGTTTTAACAATTATATATGTCAACAATGTAGCGCATAATCTCGAGTTCCGTTGCAATATCAAATAAAAATATTACCCACCTGTGTGCACCATGGGCGGGAAAAGGCTGTGTGGCTCTGAGGGCAACTATATGGAGTTTTGAATAGGACCTGTGCTGCGGAGATTGATAGTACAAGGTCTGAGAGATGCAACAAGCTAAATCCCTGACTAATCCCTGCTGGGTCAAGGGACTACCACGCAATCTGTAAGCAAATTTCTTAGTTATCATAGAATGGTTCGGGTTAGAAGGGAATTTAAAGATCATCTAGCTCCGCCCCCCTGCCCTGGGCAGGGACACCTCCCACTAGAAGAGGTTGCTCAAAGCCCCATCCAGCCTGGCCTTGAACACTTCCAGGATTATCATGCAGTGGGAGGAAAGATACTGGTTAGCCATCACACGTATTCTGGACAAGAAATGGATTTATCAAGGAAATGAGGGTGCCTTCCTCCTGCCAGACCCTGACTTTAGAGCCCTACTTATTGCACTCTCAATCTGACACCGAGTTAAGTACTTCTGGCTGCCGTGCAGCAGCCCAGCTCTACCAAAGCTGGAAACAAGTTGCAATGATGCACAGTGGCAAAAGAACAAGGTATGCCCCATTTCTCCTCTTCCCCATTCCACCCCATGATGTGATGGCGGCATCACATGATTGTAGGAGGTATGATTCAGCGTAGGGGAAAAATATTTCTTCTTTCAGCCAAGTACAAAGATGAATGCAGCTTTACATTTTTCATACTATTAAATATCTGTCAAAAGTATAGATATATTAGAAATCCAGTTCACCTCAATACATTTGATATGTTTTATTTCTGTATTTCATTCAGCATGGACAAACAGGCTGTCTGTATAGAACCCTCTTGCTATTGTACACACTCCACAATCCTGCAGCTGAACACTTAAATGAACAGATACAAGAATTTAAGTAAAACTAGGTATTTTCTACCCTTCTGACCATGCACTGTGTTCTCTTCCTCTTTGAATGCCCCTTTTATTTTTCTTTCATACTTTTCAATAGTATATGCAAATAATTGATTATCATCCTCATGTGAAAATGTGATTACCAATCAGCTCCCAGACTCTACTCCTTGGCAGTCAATTCAGAAGCTGAGCAGCCCTCTGCACTTCTTAAAAAAAACCCAAAAAAACCAAAGTCTAAAATATCTCCATACACATTTTCTTTACTCCTAGAAGAGGCTAACCTCATTTTTTAAGTCCAGTTTTTTGGACGACTTTGTGATGTAAATGGTTTGATCAAATCTCAAGGAATATGCATGTCTCACAGAAAAAGCCTGTCATAAAAGCAAGCACAAGGAGAGAAGAAAAAAACGAGGAAGTTCTAGAGACATCCTAATGACATCAATCTGCTATGATAACGCAGTTGTGTGTAAAGATATGTATTTATCTGCTGCTTGTAGATTGAACTGCTCTGTCTTGCCTAGATCCATAGCCTGTGGTCTTCGTTTGTGCACTACTTTTGTCACATGAATCAATCATTGTTATACTCGCTTTCTTTGAATGAATATTTTTCCCACATTATTCCAGGTATGAATAGACAAATGGGCAAATACTGTTATAGATTTAAGAAGAATAGAGGTATTGCACTGAACAATTAGGAAAAAAAAATATACATAAGCAGGAAAAAGAAGAAGATGAATCTTTTCCCAAGAAAAGAAAACATTCATAATGGCTTTCCCAAACATATTCCCTCTTAATAAGGTCAAGTTATATCACGGTGTGCATTTGAGATTTAGCAAATTATGATCCAACCAGCTGAAAGAGATTTTTTTTTTTCCAAATGAGGACTTTAAAAACAACGGTATTTCTGAGCTCAAAATAATCATATTCATAAAGCAAAGTCCTGAGAATCTCATTAGTTATCTTAGTGCTATTGTCACTTAATAGGAAAAGCAGCATACAGAGAATAATCCTGCCATTTTTTATTACAGAAAAATTCCCTGATGAAAACAATCAGTTTCATTAATTAATAGTTTCCATTTAGGGAAAGAGATTAAATATTTCTGGAAGAACAAATTTTAGCATGTATTTCAATAATGTAGACTACCTACCTGTGACCATTTCTAGATTAAAAAGGTGTATTTGATAAGACACTTTCACACTAGTCGTATCCCAGTTCCTTTGTCTTTTTCTCAGGCACTAAAATTTAAATAAAAACTTATTTAAATTAGAACTGTTCCCTCTTCCTCCCCCTTATTTCTTCCTTTCAGTTCTCAATTTTGACTGGAATGTTCTAAGAGCAGCACTTAAACTAATTGCAATTTTTGCTTTTGCTTCATCCACCCTTTTCACTTCACCACTTTGTATCTTCACATAAAAGGAAGGGTGACCTGCTTCCTCTGAAGGTGATGCTAATGCAGCTCAATAAATGGCAGAGAGAACAGGGTGACCTGAAGCAGCACAACCCATATCAGAAAGGCATTTCATTTTTTTCTATTATGAAAACGAGATTTTCCTTTAAGTGTGTTTATTGAGCTGCAGTAACATAATGTAGAGTAACATAGACTTAAGCAAGATGACCTCATTCATCATCCTGGGGTCAGATGGAGATGTTGGGAGCATTCTGAGCGCTGGTTAAAGAAACGCAATTTTTCATGGGCGAAATTTCTTAATCCCTTTGGGATCGACCCTGCTGAAGGAAGAGCAGAGCCTTAGCATTAGCTCTCAGCGTTAAGCATTTGCCCAGCACCTGTGCAGAGAGAGATGGTTGTAGCGTGAAGAAGCGTTAACCGCTTTCAGCAATATGGAGTGAGGCTCTACACCTGCTCGGTTCTCGAAACTGGTGAAGAGGAGGAAAAGTGGGCATCACAGCAGGCAGAAGAGGTGTTTCACCAGGCTTTGGATCAGGTCCATAAATTTTGACCGGAGCACAGCTGCTTGGCTGCAAATCACTACACGCAAACAATTTGAATGGCCGGTATTTTTAGCTTTTTAGTTACTTCTCCTGCTAGCCAGAAATTATTCAAATGTGCTTAAGAACTGTGTTTAGGAGGAATTGATGAGGAGGGGCAGGCAAGACAGCCAGCCGCTAACACAGAAATGTGCCTACGGGTTGAGAGCACACGGTGCCTCTCACAACTGCTCCATGTCTCCGACCATATGCTCTTCATCTGTTCAACTCCCCAACCGTTCATTTGGACTAGGATGTTGAACTGTGCCAAATAAGCTTCCCAGGGAGTTTTCCCTCAAAGAGAGAGGGGTGGAGGGTTGCACTACCTGAGCTGAGCCAATCCGACCTCTCCCCTCCAGGCATTTTTGGGTAAAAAGAAGATGGAAAACTTCAGCAAACATCCTGCCTCAGTCATCGTTTCATCTGGCCCAATGCCTCACCCAGACAGTTGTCTTCTGTAGTCCTTTTAATTTTCTTCTTAAGGCTATTGTTTGGCTGCCCAAACCCCTGAGTCCCCATTTCTGTCAGCAAATTTAGAGTTAGACAGAGTTTTCCTGGTGTCCTCTACTCCTGAAAAAACCTGTTGATCCAAGGCAGTCAGTTTATGGCTCCTCTCCATTTCATCAGACTAGGCAGAGTTTTGTAGTTTCCACTCAGACAAAGATATCATTTCTAACAATAGTTCATCATCAATTCTTTTTGGGAAGTTTCCAGGTGTTGCTTTAATTCATTTTGTGGAGTCTCCTGGCTCGGTTTTAAGTCTTGTTTTAATTCCTTTTGGTCTTATATCAATTCCTTTTGGCTATTTTTATATCTATGAGCATCTCCATTATTTATTGCATATTGATTCGACAGCAATATGAACACACAATCTGCTTCATTGGAAAAATGGATCTCACTGCTAACACCAGCTTCATTGCTTCCTGTCCCAAGAAACTGAGTGTTTTTGATCTAATGGATTGTCTTTCTTAGCTGGGAAAATTGATTCTGTTAGTGAGGTATTCCTTTGATGAAGTCTTAATAAAACAAACACTGAAAAGAGTTTTGTTCCCTTAAACACTGAAGGCACAAAAAACCAAGAGGCATTTCCTCGATCTGAAGATCACTTTCTTTTTCTTAGTCCAATATCTCAAAGCTCTTCTGTCTACCTCCGAAGGCCTGGCTCAGCAGAGAGAGACAGCTCAGGGAAAGCAGGATGCCCAGGCATACCCAGGGTAGCCTGATGATTCCCCAGCGGACGGCTCTCCCTCCTCAGGCACTGCCTGCTCATCCAGTGTCCAGAAAAAGGGATTTTAATTGTTCCCACCCATGCTGAGACAAAGGCAGGTTCTATGTTTCATGGCCTGGACTCTAATTTTCAGTAGGACCTAAAGTTATGTCAGCTTTATTTTGCCCTTTAGACAACATTACCTTACCTCAGTTTATATCGTTTTATTGGCTGAAGAGTAAAAATATGTCTCCAGAAACAGTCTATTGTTTCTTTCTGACAGCTTAGCTCCATACATTTCTTTCTCTCTGCTATTATCATTGTCAATATATTTATTATTTGAATGGAAATTTACTAGTCCCAAAGAACCAAAAACCAGTTTGTCTTTTACCACAGTCAGCTGAAGACCTTTGTGAAGAAAATAAATTCCTAATTATCTTTGAGAAAAATGATATAGAAATTCCGAGCTTCTTTAGAAAGCATATGCAATACTTTTAAAATTGTACTTTGTTTAGAAAACTCTGTTTGAATAGGAAGGAGAGAGTAATAAATCTGACAACCTTATATATCCAGAAGTAAATTCCTTCAAAATAACAAAAGGAATAAAAAAAAAACAACCCCTCTCCCCAACACACTCCCCCAAATAAAAAAAAAGAAAAAAAAATTGGTACCACTATAATCACAAAACATGATGTATTTCTGATTTTCACTCAGCTGCAGGGAATAGTAAAGAATCAGTGAAGCCTAACAACATTCAGCTTCAAATGGCAAGGTGGGTTTTTTTCTCTTTCAGGCATGAGTAGCACTCAAAACACCTGGAATGGTTTAACCTGTTTGCAAATTCTGTTTGCAAACTTCCACCATCCTGACTTCATTACCTTTCACTGGCTTCCAGTTGATAGAAGAAACGCAACAAAAGTATGAGTAAGTTCACAATGATTTTCAATTACCTTACACTCTAGTGACATATGAACTACAATCAAGGACACTGTTCTCTGTGATAAATACATTTAAGGTACGTAAGAAAAGCATCTCTTTCTGAAATTTTAAACAGAAGAATTTTACATGGCCTTTGTTGAATTTTTTTTTTTCAAAGGAAATTATTTTTGGTCCAAGAAGAGCTACAGTTAATCCCACGTTATTTGACTTTATGAACTTAACACCAAAGAAAGTTTCTTTTTATTACCTTCAGGGTTATGCAAAGGGTATGAGAAGTACTTTTTCTCTCAACTTTCACTCCTGCACTCCCTTCAGTGCCAAAGCCTTCACATTTCTGCTTCTCTGCTGGTCTTTTTCTATTGCATCCTTTGTGTCACAGGTCTAGTATCGCTTATCAGTAGGCAAGCTTGACGTGGGAAGCCAAAGATAAAAAACTGGAAACCATTCTCAGTCATTCTAGCTTTCCCCTGTGCCTCTCCTGCCGCCTTCCCATGCCCCTGTGCAGTCCCATGCCCTGCCACCCCCTGGATTTACTGTTCTTGTGTGACTGTTTCCAACATGGACTGTGACACAGGATACAACGTCTCAGTGGATTTCTTGTCAAACATATGTATGAAACCTGTCACAAACAAATCCTTTTCTATCTTATATCTAAACATTGTATTTTTCAACCTATTCTAATTGCAAATGGCTTCACTTAAGAATTGCAAGATATATTCTGCTCCAGATACAAATGGTGTCAAAGGAAATTGTTCTGAATTTAAATTGTTTTATAACACTGTAGGATTTCGGATTTGAGTAGCTTTACATCTCTTTTATATTCTTAAATGTTCAGTGGCTGGATCACTTGTTGAACATACTTTTCACAGCTGCACACTTGACTGGGAATTTATGTGTGTAATTATATGACTCTTGTGCCTCAGAATGGAATAGTAGCAGTAATATTTATTGTTTGTATTATATGAGCGTCTACAAGTAAAACCATGCTCAAGATCCCACTGCATTAGTCAATATAAAGATAGTTCCAGCTTGTGTAGAACCTAAGCATCGCTCCAGAAACTGAATCATGTGTGTGCTTAGCTAAGCACACTAATACTTCATAAGGGCAACTATCAGACTGTATTTGACATCCTCCTTCTGTATCCATGTATTCTGTTAGTCATCCAGAAAAAAACAGGGGAAGAAGAAGGAATTTTCTTTCAGTTTTGTCTTTTTAGAGTAAAAAACTTCTTTCTGCCCATTGGTCAAAAAAACCTAGCAGTTTTTTCTGAATCTGTTTTTAATAGAGCTTCAACAAGAAGGCAGAGAATATGGCTTGAATGGGACCAGCAGCTACTGTAGCAGGAATGAGCAAGGAACCATGGACATTGAGTGTTCTCAGTGCTGGCCTAAAGTTGTCTTTCACTGTCCCCTCTCCTGCCTGACTCCCATCTACCTCAAAAGAGCCCAGGTACCTTCCAGATGCTGTGGGAGATGAGCTCCCCAGCATACCCTGAGACCACCTGGAAAGCCCCTCCACACTTTTTGTCCATCTCTGACAGGCTCATCCACCTGCTCTCAGATCGACTCCATCCCTCTGACCCAAGAGCTTCTACTTCTCTCCTATCACTATAAGCAGAGATCCCCCTTTGTCAGAACAGGAGATTCAGGAAATACCCAAGATTTTCAGCCAATATTTAGATATTCAATGCTCTCATTAACCTAAACACCCAAGCATCAAGCAAACTCAGAGATTCTCCAGCAACCCCAAGATATTTACCTCCTCTGCAAAAGACTACAGTCGCATAGGAACATAACACGCAGGTTTTAATATTCTCGGTGCTACCCTTGACTCTGCTTCAGGCGACCATAAACGGAAGTTACAGAAAATGATTTGCAGCTGTGCAAATTAGTTCACTGCATAATTTGCATAAAGAATCATCCATGACATTCATTGAATATCACAGTAATAGTCATGTGAAGGTGAACATCCATATGCTTACAGGATCTAGGCCTAAAAATACAGGTCTTGGCAAGGTATGCAGTCTCCAGGGGACTTGCAATCTAATTAAAACTGACAAAAGGGTTCTGATCCTAAAACTGACTTTTTATTTTTAGTAAGATTTATTGAAAGCTACAATTGAGAAGATGATGTTTTATTTTTTCCTTTTCTTTCCTTTTTTTTGGGGGGGGCCATATTTCTTATCTCTATTTGGATGCCATCTAAAAGCAGCTAATTGTGATATGATCATGTTTTTCCTTTTCTTTCTGTCTGGAAGATCTTGTCACACAACCCATCTCTTTCCTCATCTTGAAGACTTCATACCATGCATATCGGAATATATCTGTCTAGCTGCCATGGGATAGCAAAAAATCTCCATTGTTTCCCCAAATTGCCCTTTTTCTAACTAACACATGCTTATCATTTAGCACTCTTTCTAAGATTTAAAAAGATTTTTTTGTTCGTTCCTCAGAGCTATGTTGTATTACTTGTCATGAAGCATCTTGGTGAGATGGAAAAAAACCAACCAGGAGCCCAGCGCATAAAGTTAATAGTTATATAATAATAGTTAATATAACTTTCTGGGTTTGGTTTATCTATCAAAAGGCACAAACAGAACTGTTAGCCTTTTATTTTTCCGCTGAATATTTATGTTGAACATTAGCCAGCTTTATAATATGTTGTCACCTGCAGGTGATTTTAAATACCTCTAATTTTAAATATCTCTAAGGACCCAGTTTTATACTTTTTGGAAAATAATACTTTGATTCACGGATACTGAGAGGAGACTGATGTCAGATACTCTTTGTGTGAAGAATAGGAAAAAAAATTCTTATGTGACAGCTGTTGATATGGAATGAATTCACAAGAAAATTATGTTTGTCCACCAGCCCACGTACCCTCACAGTGCCATCCTCCATGCTCAACCTTATGAAATTGTCATCCACCCTCTCTGGCATATGATGTACAGCGAGCGAAAGTTCAATACACTTCAGATTTGAAAGGGAGTATGAAGAAGTTAGGGGACAAATAGAAGTATCAGAATGTAGAATAAATATCACTACATGTCACCAACCAAACAAGCGAAAGTACAGCAAGAAATTTATGTCAACAGCCCTGGAAGAAAGAGAATTTGTTGCCCCAACTGGAATGAAATCATTCAACAATATGAAGAAATCAGAAAAATAAGAGTCGGGAAGCTGGAAACAGCAGAAGTCAACTCCTGTCTACTGGGTGTCTTGAAGAGCAGGGCTCACAGAAGGCAATGACAGCAAAAGGCAACGACTCTACTTTTCTAACAATATCTTTACCACAAATTGCTTGTTATGCATTCTTCCCTACCAGCAAATGAAAAATAAGGGGTTTTGTTTGGAAACTCGTGGGAATAGTGTGGGTGTAGCTAATTAATATGATGACAGCATCAATATTTTATTTTTGTGCTCATTGCAGGGGAACTGAGGTAGGGCGGTCACAGAACTCAGGGACCTATTGTCTCAAGCTAAGCAGGAGGGTGATTGCAATCACAATTTGGTGATTTCTAGTCCTCGACACACACCCCCACCCAGTTCCGCAGGGAGCAAGGACCCTGCCACTCCTCGCCAGCTCAAACAAGCACCATAAGCCAGCGGACTGGGACCAGGACCCCCGCTCCAGACATCAGGTCCCATCTGGTGGCCTGGCCCCAATGGGTCTTGGCTCCATTTTGGGCCCAACCTTTTCCATACCGTAGGAGACCACTTATGTGTTCTCCACTTTCTTTGGTCTAATAAGGAGGGCTATTCTCTTATTTAATACATTTGGGGTTTTTTATTAAAATTTGGACATTAACAGCAGTAGTAGAACAAATTAATCTATTCCTTCTTTGTTTTCTAGGCCATTACTGACCCAGTCAGTTAGAGCTGGGCAGATGTAGTTAATGTCTCATTTGTTTGGGCTGTGTTTTCAAGTAGGCATCACCCCATGACAATTCTGTGTTTTCCTAGTTTTTTTTAACATTAATCCCAATATACCTGTGGGGACCATAAGGAGATTGTTCAGCTAAATTTTTACATACCAATTATTTCTTTTGTTTGTTGGTTTTGGGGTTTTTTTGCATTTTTTTGGGGTGTGTTTTACTTTCTCCAGTTATGTGATACAAAGGTTGGCTTATGGATTCAAATTCCAACATAAAATTACAGTAGCACTGACCCTTTCACTTCTTTGGTGTACACTCTTTTATATTAAAGTGACTCTAATTCCAAATAAGTGCAGTAAGCTGTTTAAAAGCTTTAGCAAAGTGGCATCTGCATGATTCGAAGTAATTCAAACATACGTTACCTGGTAATTTGCTGATACAAAGGCACAAACTGCATATATTTATATTTTACACAACAAATAAAAGCCTTGTGTATCACGAAAACTTTCTGTGAATTATTCATAGAAGTAACAAATATATTGCCCTCTTCATGAGACTATTAATTATTTCAGTGGAACTGTGCTCAGGAGAAAGGAGAGGTAGTTCATGACTTGCACAGGATGACACACCATGGTGATAGGTACGTAACCACACTACAGCTCTGGGTCGGATCTTTAGTATAAATTGGGGTGGCTTTGCCGAAGTCATTGGAATTACGCCAATTTATATTTGCTGTTGATTTGGTCTTCTGCTCATATTGTGAGCTTTTCCTTAAGTAATTTGTCTTCCACTTCTTATGCAAGCTTATGGAAGGTCAAGTTCAGAGTAAACTCTGCCAAATTCTCCCTGAAGGTGCAGAATTATTGCAGTCAGCAGCTGATAAACAGATACTTTTAAAAAGACTTTTATCTGGGCTATTAGTAAGTATGGGTAGATAAATGCATCTGATTTGATTTCAAATCCATACAAGTATCATAGGTTCAAAAGGTTAACTGAAGCACAGAAGTTATCAGATTCATATTGACTTAAGAAATCCTGAGAAGAAAGCATAAAATGAGTAGAGGAAGGAAAAGCAGAGAATATACAGAACATAGAATTATATGAAAATAACATAGAAGCTGGGATAGAGAGATCAAAACCAAAATTGCTTTCTGTATTTGAAATTTATTTTAATTTTTTTTAAATAGGCTTATCTTGAGAATCATGTCAGACCAAATTGTCGTCAATGTTAATACTTCTTCGTGCTGCTGTGATGTTGAAGACATTCTGAATAGACTTTTGAAAGTTTTATTAGTGAATGTGTTTCTGCAATATGCTGGTAGATGCTAGGGTGACGGCAGCCCAGCTTATTTCTTCTTGGACCAAAAGTACTGTGGGGGAGGGAAGGAAGTTGTGATTTATAATTCCACTCATTCATTTTCAGTGCTCTTGTTAAAATTCTGTACAGGGATCTAAAAACTCAAGCTAATTTTGTATTATTGCCAAATAGTCACATAAGTTTTTCCCAATTCCAGGGAAATGGGTGTTCACATTCCCTCTACTAACATTTATGATTTTAAAGACTGAGTAAAATGTAAAATGAAATGTTCGTTACGTTATGACTAGTGTTTGCATTTCATTCACCTCAGACAACTGCCATTTCACTCTCCCATCATGCTCAGCTTCAAATTGTGTTCTCAGATGCTAATCCAGTACTGCATTTTCAGCCTGGCATTTCTCTATTTGTATTTTCTCCCCAAAGTTTCATAGGGTTTGGCTTCTTAAAGTCAAGCAGTTGAAGTTCTTGTACTTCTCAGGCTGCTCAACAGTCAGGTCACCACCATCCTTGCAAACACTCTTCTGCTCTTCCTTCTGGTTGTCTGACATAACCTGATGACTTTAGCTGCTTCACTCTTTATCACCTCAAATGCTTTGGATATTCTGCTATGAACCTTGATTACCCCATACACTCTTTGTTCAATCTGCTCGTGTTTTAAAAAGAAAGATAAATTGATCTGGTTTAGCTTGCAGCTTCTCAGTTCATGGTTGCACATGGCCATTGATCACAATACTACCTTTTCTTAAATAAGCCATCCTCATTTTAGTCATAAAGCAACTGTTCCTGGTAACTATTCAAATCATGGGCTAATAATATTTTAACAATGAATTCCCACAGAATTTCCCTTAATCAGAAATTAAACCTGTATCCAGAAGTGTATGAGTTTGGAGCAAGGAAAGAACTAAGGCTTATATCTATTATACCTTCATTTAAAGAAATTATGAGAGACCATCTTCCCTTCCAGGGGAAAAAAAAAAAAGAAATTAGGAGTAATCACTGACACCCTTCTGTGATAAAAAAAAACAAATCTAAAGCAAACGAGCAGGGGGAGAAATGTGCCACACCTGCTGCTGTTGTATAATTTTGCTTCTGAAGGGTTTTTCCACTGAATGATCCTTGCAGAACAAGGGGGTCAGGATGCTGAAAAGGATTCGCTCAGCTCAACTACCATAGTCAGGATCAAACCAGTTGCTGTGTCTGAGGTGAAGAAAGAATCCAAGTCTTCTACATTCATAGTCACTGGGACAATAAATGCCATTTCCTACCTTGGCAGCTCAATGAGACCAGCCTTGAGGATTTTATTGATTGATTTCTTTCCCTCCGCAGCTGAAACTCTTCAGCAGATTCACCATGAAGTCATTACTGGGTTTTGAAGACCAAAACTGTATTTTTTTAACAGATAAAGTCATTCATTTAAAAAAGAAGAGCCAAGTTGGGTTGCAAGGCTTACATTACATTTGGATTATCAGAAGCCTTGGATTTCATGTTTCTTGATTACCCAAAAGTTATTTTTTCTTGTTAAAGTATATGGTAAGACCTATCAAAAGAAGAAATATGTGACTTAGATACCGAAAAGAAAGGAAAAATCTTTACCAGGAGAAAACATTCAACCTATCTCTGCTTTTTTTTCAGCATCTACTGATGTTTCTCCCTGTTTGTTCATATTAAAAGGTGAGAGTCAATACACTGAATAAGAAAACAAAGAATCAAAATTAAATACTTCCCTACTATAATAAAAATCCAGGAACTCGAAGGAACAGGAAGGTGGTCATCTCTCAGAATAGCCGCTTCAGCAACATAAACTTCTCTTGCAAATTGACCATTATTGGTAAGGAAAAAGCTACATGGCTTTACTGAAACAATGCCTTGGAGCATGTTGCGATGGGTAATTACAAGAACCCAGGCAGCACATCAGTGAGGCTGACAAGCTGTGACAAGGGGATGAACAATATTTTTTTTAAAACTAGAAGTCAAAATTTAAATGCTTTATTGACACAGATGATATCTTTACAAAAGAAAATGTTTGAAAATAGTTTTGAATATAGTGCAGATTAACAGTCCAGACGAATGAGGTTAGATGAACATTCACTGTATTTTTAGATCAAATATAGGAAAAAAGTTTCAGAAGAAGAGAGAACATAGGAAGAAGGTTTTCTTCAACCATATTCTTACAAAATATCATTTCATTCTTAAGGTTAAAGACAGCCTTGTTATTTCAGTGACAAGGTATAGCACTGGGCTTGCAGCAAATGACTGTCAAGCTGCTTCTAGTGTTCACTGTCAAATTCTATAAAAATCAAGCACATGGTGTCTTATAAGTCTTGAAAAGAAACAACTGTGAAATGTCCAGAAAAGAAAGAGAAGGATTTCCTTCTAGACTTACTAAAAAACATCAGTGTGTGAAATTTGGTACTGAAAGAGACACCTATTACATTTCTCCAACATGCCACCCAGGTGTTAGCCTAACTAATTATAATGCTATGCTCTCTAAAATCCTTATTTATGCTTTCAGAATAGGCCAGAATTTTCAAGAGAAAAAAGTATCATGTGTTTACAGACTATATGAGTGCCCAAAGACAAAAAAAAATAAATATGTTCATTACTTTTCTCTTATATACTTCTTAAATTTTATTGGACAGTGACAATTGTTGTGAGTCCTTTCTCAGAGAAATCATTCGCATGTGTGAGCATAGCACAAGATGGACATCAAATATTGGTTCTGAAAATATAGACGCTTAAGGCCAGACTAATTCTTTGACGGTTTTCAGAGCAAGTAAAAGAAGCCTGTTTCCCTTTACATTCTGGAAGAGGCAAGAAATGGGGTAATTTCTTAATTTTTAATATTAATTTCTTAAGATTTCTTAGGTTTCGTACACCTGAATCTTACATTTATCTCAGATAACTCAGTTATATAATTTCATAGTTATGGGAGAAATAATGGTGAGAGAATGCTATTATCATAAAAAAGTGGACAAAGTGACTTCACTGTATTATTGTTTGGGAAATAACAGCATCATATCCTCATTTCAAATATATGATCCAAAATAAGGTTTATTGTTTTGTTTTCTGGTAAGACTAACTATCTATATCTCTACTACCATCCCAGTAAATCTAGGTGTTGAGGCAGCAACAGAAACCTGGGCAGAAGTAGAATTTAGTTAAGGGAGTGTTAAGGTGCCAGATTCTCATAGACAAAAATGTGGCAGTGACAGAGATGGGCTTTCTTTAATTCTTGAAGAAAATTCAGGGAACTATTGCAGCTCATAAGAAAATAAAATAAATCCTAAGGTTCCATTTGTAACAATTATCTTGGTATCAATGAAAATCTTGGAAGCTGTCATTCACTCTTTCTTTTCCTACTGTTCTTTCTGATGCTTTCTGATGAACAAATGTAAAGAAAAAATAAGTGCAGGCATGCAGAAAATAGCTATATTTCTTTTTTTTTAGTAACAGTCGCACAGATTTTTATTTTCATCTCGTAATTTTTTGTTTGTTTTTTTTAAGGCATGTTTAGTTAACACAACTTACCCAGCAGAGGAACTTTTTTTTTACTAAAGGTATCAATGCATTTTGAGTATCACTGAGAGGGAGAGTCAATGGAAATATCACAGTGACAAGAAAAAATTGAATAATATCTTTATAGAATAACTTTAAAGCATCCATAAAAACTGTACATATAACACAATTCTGAGAGAAAAAAAAAAAGGAATACTAGGTCCTCTCATGTTATTAGAAATCAAATTAAACTTTATTCTACCTGGAAACGTTACCTCTGTGTCACACAAAATAACTGGAATAATTCAGTAAACCGTATGAAAGCAAAGCTTTCACCTCAAAGACAGTCTCATGTCTTTGGCTAAACAATGGCAGGAAGGAATTTAACACAGAATCTGAACAGAAAACTTTCCTTACACAGTCTTTTTCTAGCTTTGTATATTTAATACAGTCAAAGGCAGTAAAGAATGGGCCAGTAGATATACCTGTGGAAGAACTAGTAGTTTTGACCAGTAGAGTACTACTTAGTCAATGTTAAAGTCATAGACAAATTTTTAAAAAACTGAGTCTTTCAAACTAAACTATATAGAAGAAGCCTGGCAACAGCTGGCCTGGATCCACTGCTGGTATTAATGTGTCTATTCTAATTTACAGAAGCCGAAACTGGTTGATATTAAATTTACTTATGAGTTGATTCTGAGGGTGACCTAGAGTTTTGGTTTCTAAAAGCTCAAAGCAAGGTCCTGGCTTGATACTGTGAAACTTCCTGTTCAGTCAGGAAAATTCCTGTTCAGCCCATGGACCTGGACCTGGGACCTCAGAGCCTGTTTGGAAATATTCTCTCTATTCTGAAATACAGAAATCTTAGAACATTGCTGCTTTTTGGAAAAGGACTATATATGTCACTTATGGCTTTTTAATATTTTAGCTTCATGCCCAATACTTCAGAGGAATCTGCTACCAGTAAGTTTTCTCTAATTTTTTACAGATTATATCACTGCCTATCTTTAAATATGTGTTTTTTTAATCTTATCCTCAAATTCTATTGTTGCACAAACCAGAAATGTGATATTAAGCTTGTTCATCCTTAAACACCATCTTGATAATGACTATTTTATCACAAATGAGAAATCTCACTCTGAATTTTAACTATAAAATTTTAAAATACTGTCTATGACAACAGCCTTATTTATTAACATTTCTTCCCCCAACTTCAGTGGGGCTGTAGGTTGATTCATGAACTAATCCACTCCAAATCAATTTCATATCCAAAGCATAATATACAATAAGAGTGAGAATGGAAGGAAATATTAAAATATACATATATTTTACCCGAACAATATCTTTGTAGTAGATATCAATTATGAATCACCCAAACATTCTTTGGTTATTTGGTGTATTATTTACAGGAGACACAGTCCAGATTAAAGGATGTATTTAAAGTATCTCATCAGAAAGAGTTTCATGCTCATGGATAAGAATGGAAAAAAATTTATTGTCTTTTGGGTTATAACTAATGAAATAGAAGAGTTGCAACATACAGTAATGAGTGTCAGAAGCAGAGAAGTCAGAGGAGCAGATTTCTGAGGGATTAAAGCTTTTCATTGCTTATGTACAGAGAAAGTGATTTATTAAAAAGAATTGCTGAAGAACAAAAGGAAAAAAATGCCCATTCTTTTGAAATGCCTTTTCCCCATCCACCCTAAGAACATATTTATAAACCTGTACAATAAATAGGAAAGCTAAGCAAAGGATAACATTAGTATGTGCACTTATAAAAAAGAAAAGAAGTGCAAACAAAATCTGGCCAGCTGGTAAAAAAAGCAGAATTAATGTGCCTTTGTGTATCAGATCTGCAAGAATGCAAATATTGCAGCTTTTGGTCAGCTGGTTTCAAGATTAATTTCCAACAAGTAACTTTTTTTTTCCTTAAGGAAATGGACTAATAATAGACAGGTCATAAGTATGCAAACAGGGCTGACTCTGCCATAAAAGCAGAATAGGTTGCCAACTAGAGCAGCAAAGTATTGAGGGCAGCAAAATTGATTATGAACATGGTTTGTGGGTCTGCAGATCTTTCTCTGCATTATCTTAAACTGCAGGTCTTTTGGACTTGTACGCAATTGTATGGTTCAACTAATAGATCCAGTGAATTTTATGTAATTGGTGTTTTAAAACTAGAGAGGTATATTAAAAATCCTTAGTATTATCATAAAACATTATTATGAGCAATGTAACTTTGTTTTAAAATATATTGTTATGTAGCATACTCCAGAGTGGTTTTTTTCCAAGTTTTTGCCTGAAAGAAAAATCTTAAAGATTTTCTTTCTTCTTCTTTAAAGAAGACCTCAGAAGATTTGCAGACCAAATGAAAAGAAAAAAATCGAAACAAAAAAAAAAAGCTCCCCAACAACAAAACGGATGATTTCATAGTTTCATATTTGGTGCCCGTCTTCAGATGCCTGTCTTCAAACATCCAAAAGGACTCAAGCCATCAGAGCTTTGAGTGACAATACATTGTCTTGATCCTAGTATATTAGTTTATATCTGCCATTTACTGTTTAGTATTATGAATTTTTTCTGCAACTCTTTGTAATTAATTTTAGTTTTAGTTATCCTGAATAATTTGGTATTCTCACTTGTCCCCCTTTCTAGACTCTATGTGTCAAATCTTAAACTGATATGTCCACTGTGAGTCTAAGTAATATCAATCCTTATTTGTGGGTGGACTTTGGTTCTTGTGTAGGAATCTCAGGGTAGGAAATGCTGGGCTGGTACAGTTCAGACCACCAGAATGGAGCACAAAAAGCAAAGTGTTGTAGAAAGGCACCATGTGGTATGAGTTAAGGTACTGGCATCCGGATTTCTGTTGTCCAAACTGAGGATGGAACAGAAGGGCAAGCTTAGACCTGAAATGGATTCCAGATCTGTGCATAAACAGCACTGCCCTTTAGCCATAGTAAAATCACCATTTCCTTGTAGTTACAATATTTCATTTTAATATGTTTCCATGAGTTGATGACCAATTCCAGCACCAACCCAGAGTTTCCAAGCTTTATTGTTTTGTACTGATTTGCTTTTTTAATGTCTGTTATCCTGAATTTTTCAGCTTTCATAATGGAAAGACATCCTTTGATTTCTCAAATGAGGTGCTACTCCTACCCTGCTCCTGTTGGTGGACCATGTTGGAATTCCAGGGGGGACTAAGCCCAGTGCCACAGCTGATGTAAAAGAAAAGAGAAAAAAAAAAAAAAAAGAAGGTCTAATAAACTAACTGGACTTGAAATGAAAAACTAACACATTACAGATTAATTATGAGAAAATTTAAGTTTACTACCAGCTCACACCAATAGCCTTTTCTATTTCTCTGTGTTTTCTGACTCAACCTTTCATAGGATGAGACATACTCGTACCTTTGCAGACTGACCTGAAAAAGCCTAAGGTTTATGTGATTTAAGGCTATGCATTCTACAAAACAATAGGAGTTGTCTTCTGAACCGCTATTGCAGAGTGCTCCAGCAGTACTGAAAATTTTTGAAAAGAACCCTTATGGAACGTTAAGAAAAATAGCTGTAAGGACACAGATTATAGTTTGGTTGCGAAAACCAAAAGACTTAAGAGAGGGAGAAGGGAAGGAAGGAAGGAAGGAAAGAAGCAAGGAAGGAAGGGATTTAATTTTGTATAGAAGGAGTTATTTCATACACAAGGTGTGAAACAGAAAATGATGCTTGGGCTAAGAAAGAAACATCCCTACCTGCCAGACAGAAATGATGAGGGCACTGCAGAATGAAAGCAAAAGAAACAGCAGAGCTATGTTTTAAAAATTCTAGTGTTTCCCATTGTTACTGCAAGGTTTAAGTTGGCAGTGACATATTATTTTGGCACATTGTCATTTTCACTTCCATTACGGTTAAGACTCAGCAGAGATGTTATATCAGTGCTGTAAGGGACTATGTTTATTAAAGGAACTTCAAGAGCACATTGTAGTGCTGCTGTATAACATCATTTATAAAAGCATTTACATCCATCAGTGTCATCTGGGGTTGCTGTAAAACACAAGTTCCGAGATTTGGACAGTTTGGCACTGTACAGACATAATGCACCCGTCAGGATATGACAATAGCAATTCTCTAGTTAATCACAGTGAGAAACTTTTCACTAACTTAAACAGCAACTTTATCTGCTCTAGGATGTAATCACCTTTCCAGACTAGGCATTTAGATGCACATTGCACTCCCAATTTTATATGTAACTAAAATAAACAAACAAATGCTGCATTTTCAAAGCCCATTTCATCTTTATATGTCCACATATAATTTTCAGTCTCACACAGCATGAGTATTCAAAATAAAAGAGACTCCTAAAATCCATGTGAATATGCATTTACAGCGGCTGCGCAATCAAAGGTATTTTTAACAGCCAACCTTCTTTTATAAGACGTAAAGCACAACATTTGTAAAGAGTAATATTTGGACTTTTATTCTTGGCTTTGAGCAGCTTATGTCACGTTTTTTTTGTCTGAGAAGAGCCACAGTGACACACGTGTCAATACAACTAATGGTTATTCATTCTCACAACTTAGTATTTCACTCAATGCCAATATAGAATACATATTTACCTATAGGTAAAAAAATCCTCATAACTGGTCTACATTTTATTCTGTGATAGACTATGTCTTTCTAATAAAATAGGAATTAATGGCCTCTAATAAAAAAAAAAGATATTTTTTCCCCTGTTGTTTTTAATTTTCATATAAACTTGCTTTTACTTTCATAATCCAAGCAAACCTGGTATAATCTGGCAAATAAAATTGCCAGAGTTCTGTAGGAAATAAATTTTCCAAACAGTTTCTAATACAATTTCAATCTTTTATTCCACAGGAATACCAATTCACTTGATAGATGAAGCACATGGCTGATACCAGTAAATAAATGCCAATACAGTGTCTGGACCCTTCAGGAATTGTTATTGACTAACCAACATGAGGAAAACATGGACGTTAAATCATCAACTTCTTAAGGGAAGTAAAACTATGACTCCTTTGGCAAGTTTTATTTACTGACCCTTTCCCATGAAAAGGAGAAGCTCTTGTAGTCTATCAAATTATTACTGATCATTATGTCTCCATGTTCACACCAACACCTTCATGCCATGCCCAAGAACAGGTTGTGTATCTACTTTTCTTCCTCAACACAATTTGGATAAAAATTGTCAGAGCTTGTCCCCGGCTGATCATAGTGTTGCTTGGGACTGAGCCGTCACTCCATGATCTCTGACGCCCATTTCAGATTTCCACCTGCTCTACAAAACCTTGTTTTTCAAATCAGAGAATAAATTATTGTGATTTTATTGTTTTGTATGGCTGTTGGGAGCAGTACGTAGCTCAGTTCACAGCAATGCAGAATGGCCACACAGGTGCCAGAGGAGTTCATCATCACAGAGACACAAGAGTTACCGTTGTGGGACAGCTCTGAGAGCCCACGTGCCACTTAGAGAGACCTGGAAGGTTATAGAACAAAGTTCACTGCTCCGAGAAAAAAAGAAAACAATCAGTGTGGAAGCAGATATAATTGTTTCGGATGACATGATGCATGCTGCAATTTGGTGCTCTGTATTGAGGTAGAATGGCAGCAGAAGTTCTGTAATTGAAAACCAAGTGGTGAGAAAATTGAAGGGTTTTCTCTAGTGCTGCAGTGGTTGCTATCACTTCGGGAACTCACTGTCCCAGGCTTTTAGAGTCTGATGTTCCAGATTAACTGTCAGAGACAACTGGTGATATTCTTGTGATGCTATTTACCTCAATATCTCAAATGCATCTGAACTTATAGCTGATTTTCATTGATTTGAGTTTCCAAATTGTGTTAAGAACATTGATGTCTACACGCTCACCTCCAGCCCTTGGTCTGTTGCTGAAAAGCTTACAGAAAAATAACACATACAAAAAGGCAAGTGATATAAAAGCTGTCTTTTTCCAACCAGTGTGTGAAATAACTAAGGTAAAAAAGGTTTTCTTTCATATAAGGTTGCTATGACAATGATGTGAATCACGTGATTATCAATCAGTGCTGATGTACATGGTGATGTATGTGGATGTAGAGAAATGTCCAGTGATCAAGAGTCAATTCCATTGTGATCATCTATACCAATCATTTAAGGATAAAATGCAGCAGCATTACTAGATCCCACGAGTTTTGCACAAAAAATTCTGCAGGACACTCCATAACGCTGGTCTTTTGATCATACAGATCAGGCACAGGACTGGAACACATTTTTTCCTCCTTTCCACCAGGAGCACAATGATTTTTCCGTAGTGAGAAAAGTGGAAAAAAGATGCAGGGCAGAAGGTGAGTCTGATATATATATAAGGAAACAAGTCACAGATCCAGGAGTGGGAAGCTTCTCTGTATCCTACAGGTTGGACATAGTTATAGAAAGTTTTCATCATTTTTACAGAACAATCTTTCTGAATACGGGTCGTTCCTCCTTTGTTGCAGCTGCACAACCTTCAAAACCAGTTTCAGCTATTGGAGAACTTTATCAAACTTGCAAACATGAACAATGATTAACAAGAATGTGGTCAGATGTGCAGGCTGCAAACAATAAATTTTAAGCAACAGAACAACGTGGAAGCCAAACCAAGACAAAGCTCTTCATCAGACTAAAATTAGAACAAGGTTTAAAAAAAAATCCAAACATGTAGAGGTAGAACACAATTAGACCAGAGATAGCAACACCTGCTGCTTAGCTCAGTGTTCTTCTTTTTCCAAACCTGTCATGCACGGTGTTGCACAACAGTAGTCTTGAGCGATACACCTGGCTGGCACCTTCTGTTCTCTAAACTTCTGTGTCCAGCTTTGGAGTCCTCAACACAGGAAGGACATGGACCTGTTGGAACAGGTCCAGCAGAGGGCCATGAAGA
>JAOXNO010000033.1:77140618-77159903 GCA_028565335.1 Limnodromus scolopaceus | reverse complement strand
CCTGCCCAGGGCAGGGGGGTTGGAACTCGATGATCTTTAAGGTCCCTTCCAACCCTAACGATTCTATGATTCTATGATTCTCTAAATGTCTCTTTCTCTGAAATGACAACTGTGGTTTCAGCTTTCTGCTGCCTGCTTTGAGGCTCACTGCAGTTTGGGACAGGTTGGAGGAACTGAGAAGTCCTTACTGAAGCTCCTCGCTCACCAAAGGAGATTTCACATGTGCTGGACCTCGGCAATATACTGCTTCATAGTGCTTGCATAGGTATTATAAATATTTTTTGACTCCGTCCAAGGCCATACATCTCCTGTTGTGGTTTAACCCCAGACGGCAACTGGAACCACGCAGCTGCTTGCTCACATCCCCACTTTCCCTTCCAGAAGGATGGGGGGAAGAGGCAAAAAAAAAAAAAAATGGAAAGGGAGGAAAGCAAAATTGCAGGTTGAGATAAAGACAGTTTAATAGAAGCAATAATAGAAAAAGAAAAATAACAATAATAAGAATAATCTGATCGCTCAGTGAATTGGCACCATCCTGAGCAGTGACTGCGGATTCCCACCACCCAGCCAACCCCCATTGACATATGGAGCATGACGTCTATGATACAGAATATTCCATTGGCCATTCCGCCCTTCTGTCTACCCTTCTATGGAAAGCTGAAAAAGGTCATTGAACAGTGTACACATCACTTAGCAAAAACTAAAACCAATAGGTATTATTGACATTCCTTTCACAGCAGTCACTGGAAAGAAAATTAACACTTTCCAAGTGGAAACCAGGACATCATCCCAGTTCTTTCTACGAGTGCTTGCACTCGCATCGCTGCCTGCATGAACTCAAAGTATTCTGAGATCTTGATCCTCACAGTCACATGACCTATGCTAATAGAATTGAGTACAGTATACAGTACAGTATACAGTACAGCAATATATATGCTGTAAATGTTATTTTTGTGCTTTTCCACTGATTTGGGACATAAGTGGGAGGCTTAGGGGGAATTTTGTCTGTGGTGGTGTTCTTCTTTGTACACCATAAAAGGATCTCCCAGTTATACTCTAATCTGTCTTCAGGTGTAAGATGGGGTATTGCAACTGCTCTGACTGGCCTCACAACCATATGTAAGCACAGACCTGTCTATTGTGAAAGTATGAAAAAATGTAAATGATAAGAAAGTGGTAGAAGGTGTGTCTGGAAAGCTCCTGAGGGACAGACTGATTAACCTGTTCACAAACTGATATTGGTCAACAGGATTTGTTTACCTGTGGAGTTTTTGCAGGAATTAATAAGTATGGGCAATTTAGACTTTCAGTCTCTTCCCATATTAGCAGATGTCAGAGAGCAGAACAGCCCAAATAATTTGTAGATCAATTAATAATCTCATTTTATTGAAATACTTTATTTACTCTTCTAATTCACAGTGATTACATGGATCGTAAAAATGCATAAGGAAAAAATATTTCAGTTTTGTGCTAATGAGGGAGCGGTATGATTACCTGGTGTCAATCAGGATTGCAAAGACAATATTGCACAATGTTTGTTACTGAACTTGAGATGCAGAAATTATTTTCAAAATGTGTTTTAGTTGGTGGCCATTACTCAAGGATGTGTCACAGTACAGGAGTAAGGAACATGTTGGTGTGAGCACCTTAAGCTGAAATAATACTGAGAGAGAGGCAAAAACCTAAAATCATTCTCTGTACCTGTCCCAGGGGAGCAAGTCTGAGCTGCCCTCTCTTTAAGTCATCTCAGACATAACAATCACTTTAAATGCATCCTCTGTGAACTCTGTCCTCGTGTTCCTCTGCTTCTCCGTGTGTCAAACAGGGGCAACAACAGTCACTTCAGGAAGGCTGTTTGAATTCCCCCAGTGAAAACTCATGCGCATCACGAATGTCTGTGCTGGAATCGAATTGTGTCCCGTTTGATGTTCCCTCTGTTCAGTTTCTCCTTAATCATATCTCCCAACATAACACGTTACATTTGTTTTGAATTTTACCATTATGTTGCATGATTTTTTCAAACCTTATGTTCCTCTTTTTCCTCTCTACTTCCTTTTTATCCTTACCTACAGCACATCGAGAATAAAATTTTCATATGTGCATAATTTAGAAGTGCCAACTACAAAAGACAGTAGTTCTAGTACAGCCAAAATTTGCACATTAACTTTCTTCTTTTACTTCTCAGTGGAAAAAAGAAATAGGAGTCAATGGGAAATTCACACTAGTTTTACTGTATCCTAAATGTCTCCCTCTGATTTAAGCATCTATAGAAATAATCATGTCCCTCTAGAAAGACCCAATAGGTTTTAAAGTTTCTTTCAAATCTTCTTGACATAGAAAAAAATGATGAGGTTACAAAGAGAAGTTCCACACAGGAGAGCTTTGGTGCTACCACTGTTCCTGTAATGCCAGAGCGGATTCATCTCAGGAATTGCTATAATCTCCCCTTTTTATACATATACAATATAAAAGACGTGTTGATCTTTCTAAAGGTTTTTTTTTTTAGTACTTTTTCTCATTATTGTATCATTCATTCATTCACAATAGGTTGCCTTATTCATGTACTGGATTGATGTGTGTGGTGGGATAATTCTTATATAGAAATAAAATACAGTTTTTACTATAGTTGAGAGCTTTCAGCTAGAATGAGTGCTCTACTGAATAAATTAAATCATTCAGGATTAATTCATCTTTCTATAGTTTGCCCCTTTTCTTCTTTCATGACCATAAATAGATATATCTGTGTACATAAAAAAGAGACGAAACCACCACATATAGTATGATCTATGTGTAAAACATGAAAAGGTACACAAGGTACACAAACAGCTTTTTTTTTTTCCTTATGTCCTCTACACAATAAATTAGCACACCAAAAAAACAACTTTTCCTCTTTGCAATTAAGAAGAAAAAGCCCCTAAAAAGAAATGGAAATCTTAGGTGAATCACCTCGCTCTTTCCTGCTTGGATAGGAGCAATGGGAAAAATCTTAGATCTTCGTTAAATGTAGTTTCTTTGCAATTTTTAATGTCTCCACTTCAATATCATGGAATAAAAATGATCCAATTATTTGGGTTTTCGCCAGGTTTCTCATATAGAAAAATGGGTGGTTCACATTCTGCCCTGAAATGGGATGGATGCACATTCAAATAGTCTTGAGTGACATCAACTGAAACTGCGTTGAATCAGAATTATTTTTGTCTTCCTGTCTACAGAAAAGTAGAGAATTTTTCACATTGAACAAAACTAGGGAAAATTCAATCATGAATGTTCAAAGAATCTAACGGTACCATTTTTGGGGTTTGCTTGGCGCTGACTGCACACAGGCACACATACTTATACACACACAGGAACTTAAAATATTAAAATACCACCATATGAATGAAGCACAACACCCTGTTGTCTTTCTTTCTGAGCCACACTTAGACATTTTGGCTGAGTTCAAAGACTGAATGGAAAGTAGTTCAGTGACAGGCAGGAGACTTTTGAGGAACTTGGCTTAGGTTTGGCGTTTTTTTTCACTTTCTGAAGCTATATGGTTTTTAGTGATAATGATAACTGAAAATGTTACTTAGCATGTCAAATTCCACGGTGTTCCACGCTTCAAAAATTAAAATGGAAGAGATTTAGTTACTGTTATGGTAGACTTGTTACTTCTGTTGAGTGTGTTGGAGAAAAAGAATGAAAAGCTCTACAAATGAGGAAAAAAAGATACAGAAAACAGCTTAATATGTGCTAAAGAAATCTCGATCAAACCGGGGCAACCAGAACAGTATTCCTTCTTTCTTTTGTGATTGAGGTGTCAAAGAAGTTAATGTTAACAAAGTTAACTGCTCTTGTTATCAAAGCAAAATTTTAACCAGTATTTTCATATATTACAGTGTAAAATAAACAGTCATTCAGATTCCATTGATCTAGTCAAAAGCATTGTTAGGTTGCATTTTTTTAAGAAGCATGTCACAAAATTACCAGCTTATCATAAATTGTGAGGACTGGTGGTATACCTCAAAAACCTGCAATAAGGGGAATTTATGTCTTGCACTTGGACGTATTTTTGGACTGGTTACAAAGTTTTTATAGTTTGAAAGTAAAAACAGCGGACAGAAATTTCTGGAAGCCATGGAAGTGGCTGTAAGATGAAAGAATGAGAGCCAAGACCCCTGCAAATACCTGAGGTCTGTTACCTATTCCTGCTTTACTCCACACTCTCCTTTCTTCAGTTTTCGGTACCTGCTTGTTGACACTTGAAAGAGACTTACCTTTAAGCAGAAACATTAAAAAAACCCCAACATTTAAACTATTAAAAAAAATGTCGAATTAATTCTTTATATTAAAACCTGTCACAACCCATTCAAATCTTAGTATTTATCTCTACTTTGCATAGATAAACTTCAGACAAGTCTGACGCATTATGTATGTTGACATTTTTCTTTTCCAAACAGTTATTTCTTCACTGACTTATCAGAAATATCATCTGTGTTTGCTTTTGGTAAGAAAGAAATACATTTTATTTCTGTTAACGCACTTTAACACCAGGACTCAGCCTTTTTTGACAATTCCTTTTTTAGTGGTATTTTGCTCTCTCCCTCGCTCCTTCCTTTCTCTGGCCTCCCTGAAATCCCTGGATACCTTAAATCTCTACATCCCTAACTCATAACCTTGAAGATAATAATGTATTGACCTCACCTTCTCACCTGCCCATCAAAAAAAAAAAAGAAGGGACCTCTCCACACAAAGGGTAAGGAATTTAAACCAAAAGAGGGTGGGTTTTGACTAGATATAAGGAAGAAATTTTTTAGGATGAGGATGGTGAAACAGTGGCCCAGGTTGTCCAGAGAGGTAGTGGATGTCCCATCCATGGAAACATTCAAGGTGAGGTTGGATGTGGCTCTGAGCAACCTGCTCGAGTTGAAGATGTCCTTGCTCAGGGCAGGGGGGTTGGACTAGATGGCCTTGAAATGCCCCCATCCATCCCCTGTCTGTCCCAGCCCTGGGCATCTGCCCTGCCCTGGGTGCAGGAACCCAGGTGGGTTCTTCACACCATCTCAAAAACATGGCTTTGCCAACCACTCTGATGTACCATCCTCTCTTTGCAGGGGTAAGGGATGGTGGGAGGAGGTGGCAGACCTGATTTTCTTTCACTTACTTAAGACTCACTCTGCGTTTCCCAGAAGGCTCAAATTTACTCTGAAAACTGCTGGGCAATAGGACATCTGCTGCTTTCTGCAGGTCAGTGACACAACATTAGCACTTGGACAACAAAATTTCCAAACCAATAGTTTTTTCAAATGAATTGCAAACAATGGTTGTAGGAAACTACTCAGACCTGATAGACTTCTAATTCTTAAACAAAAGGCATTTTAATTGAAACAGGAAACTTTCCAAACCTGCTCATGTCATAACCTTACTATAAACATATTATAACAGGAAAGCAACAGCTGTTTTGTCAGCATTTACAGTTCATACTTTTTTTAATGTTTCTGTTAAAAGATAGCTATTTTTAAAAAATTGCCACAGAATGAACATATGGTACCATTCTGTATTCTCGGCAAAATTGTTAGCCTGAGTTTGGGACCATGTGGATGGAAACATTCAAAAAAATGGCAGTTTCCTCAAAGGAGGAATCAAAAAGCAGAAAAAAAAAAAAAAACCCAAACATTTACTCCTGCTAAAAGCCCCATATCCTATTAGGAAAAAACTCAACCTCCATCTGGCCCAAATCTCTTCTTTGACTTCTATATGTTGTTCCCAGTGCTTGCTCGTGTTATACCTACTGTGTCCTCTCCTCTTCATTTGATCTACCGCACCGTTTGCTGTTCCACAGGATTTCCCCACAAGAACTGGTGACATCGTTTTCCCCCCACATGCTTTGCCTGTACTTGGTCTGCTTTTTTTCAAACCAGAGCCTTTGGTCGTTTCAGCTACTTGGTGCCTGAAGAAGTTAATAAATATTTATTAGGTTTAAAAAGAGTCTTAGCACTGTAGGCAGCACCACTTTGTTGAACCCCAGTTTTCTTGGTTTTGACAGCCTTCTCCTGAGCTGGCCAGAAAGTTAACACGGTAACCAGAGTTCGTCCTCTGCAGCTTGAGGATGGGTTTTCTGGGATGTCACAGCTCCAAAGCAAGCCCCATAGTCCACCAGAGGTTCTTCCATTTCCAGAACCTTAGTATAATTGGTGGCTCACCTGATTCAGACCCCTGACACGGCACCCTCAGCAGAACTTCTCAAGAACTGGAAGCCCCAGAGATGCCACCAGTGCTTCATAGAGCAGGATTCTGCCGACGGCTCCCCTTCCTACTGCCCTCTTCACTTCTCTATGACTACCAGAAAGGTGGCATCCAGTCTAACAGCATATCCTGCAAATAAAAACAGGTTGGACCAAACATTGCCACCACAGATGTTGGTGTAAATCCAAATTTATTACCTCAGTAGATAGCTTTTATGTGCACCCCTGTGCTAGTGAAGATTAGGTTTGAACTCTCTCTCTAACAAAGACAATTCATTTGTGCCTTTGAACATTTTCATGTCTAAATCCTTGCCATATTGCCTAATTCTAATTCTTCTGTGGACAGGCATGTTGCACTTCTGCCACCCAGCTTTGATTGCAATTTTTCTTATCATTTGCCAAGTACAGCTCTGATTTCCACATGCAACCTTGCTTGGTCAGGACATTCAAGCCTGTTATTATTTCCATTTCAAAGCACCTTCAGCAAAGTAGCAGCAGCAGCAGCAATCCATCTCTTCACAGGATGCCACCTCTGTCTGTAATGACTGTTTCATCAATGTCCAGGACAGAACATCTATAAGCCTGATCAGTGTTTTTCTTTCCTTCTTCCTTCGTTTTCTCCTGATCTTGGATTTTCACTTCCCACCTGAATTCATATTAAGGATATGAGTTTATTCTAAATGTCTTTGGTAAATTACAGAAACTTGTTTTAATTCATCTTTCAATCATAGAGGGATGTTATATATTACGAGGTTGGGTACCTGTATGATTCTTTTTATCTGTTAAAAAACCAAACAAATATTACTGGCACTAGAATAATTTTTCCCTGTAAAAGGTACAAGCACTGACACCTCAAGCTGATAATACCACTAACAAGGTACAAGCAAAAATTTCAGGTTCACTAAATATATTATATAATATTTTATTTGCTTTTGGTAGCTGGAACGCTTTACTTGTAATACACCTTATTAAAATATTATCATATTGTGTTGATGTGATGTTGTGTTGATAATATTTTGTGATTGAACACATTAATCATTAGAGGTTTTATTTATATGTGTTTACACATAACATTTCTAATTAAATCAATAGAGGTTTTGCATAATATTCACATACACTAGAATATTATTTTAAATGCTATCATCACCATTAATTTTTACTTAGTTAGGGGTAAAAAAGTGATTCACTGGGTCTATCTTTGCAAAAGTGATATAACACTTGAGATTTTTTTAAAGGTGATCCTCTGAATATTAATATCTAAAAGAGAAAGTACGATTACTGTGAACATACCCTGTGACACAGTGAACACAGCAGTAAGGATTAGCTCAACAAATTCTCTTTTACATTCTAAATTACTAGCACAAGAAGATTCTTTATCAGGTTCTTGAGTGTAAAGATGTAAACACATCAATTATAATACCATAACAGTGTCAAAGGTTAATTGTATGCTTATTCTCCTTCCTGAAACAGAAATGTTTGGTAGTTCTTTCTTTGTTATGGAATAGGACCTTTCTGGGGGGTGCTTAGGGGGATAAATACCACATTTCCTAAGTTTCTAAGGATTCACAAGATGTTCCACTGACAAGAATAGGAAAACAAGTTGTGAGAAGACAAAATGGGAGGGTCTCAGCCTCCTGAGGATACAGAAAACTCAAAACATGTTCACACAGATTTGTTTAGGGCAGTCTTTTGATGTTAAAGGTCCTACTTACAAGCCACTTTCCTCATCAAATTGGCAGGCCTGCATTTGCAGATGTCACCTTCTGAGAATACCATAGTGTAGAATTCTTGTGGGATAATTAATCAACACATTTCAATGTAATTAGTCATTGCAATATGACATATTAATGTATATTTATAATTGAAGTACTTGAACTACTGTCAGGTCAATGCATGTCATCTACTATTTTTCAAACCATTCACAAGTCTCAAAAATGACTGTAGGAAAGTGTTACCATGTTGCAGAAAAATTATGATAATCAAGAAAAACTTCGGTAAGATAAAAAATGAAATGTATGATATAATGTGATTTTTCAGGCTTCAAAACTATTCAGTATAAGTATTCATTGTCATTAATTTAATTGAAGTTCCAAGGAAAAACATAACCAGAAGTTTGTCCTAGTCATTGCTGAGAAGGATAAAACAGTTAAATAAAGAATCAATGGGTGTAGTATTTTAACATGATCAATGTAGGACTCACTAATAAAATGTCAGCATTTGCCATTTTAAGTGGTCAGCATTACCAGCTACCAGAGATACTTCAGTTATTTGTCATTTTAAGTAAAAAAAAAATAAATGAGATGTTTTATAACTGTTAGTAAATATTGACATCTTTATTGATGACTATGGACAAAATCTTACCCCTCTGAAGGTCAATAGAAATTACTTCTGTTAAGTTCAGTGAGCCCAGATTTTCACTCCATGTATGTGACATTTCACATAACAGACAAAATAAATTACTTCAGAGTATAAAGTCCAAAACCTGAATAATATTTTTAGTGTGATGAATGAAACATATAAGAGAAGAAATAGAAAAATGTTGACTTTAAAAAATCACCAGTTTTCATGTAGTACAACTACAAAGGAAGATTAGTAACTTGTGGGGAGTGAGAATTCACCATTAAGCAACCTCCTGGCAAATAAGAACCCAGAAACTCACTTGATGATTCTGTAAACAAAAGAAATCTTACCACTATCACATACTTGGGAATCTTTAAAGGAAAAGTAGAGGCAGCATTTTGTGAAACTGTATCTCTTGATCAAAATGCTACTTCTATCTCTGCTCTTGTTCTGTAAAGAAAATAATATTTCACTCTATTTTTTTAATAGTATTGGCATAAGTCATCCAGCCTGAATGAAGTTAAGTAAGTCATGCAACTGGTCATAGAAAAACCTTTTTATTAGGATGCTTTATTTTTTTCTTTTACTATTTTTTATTTTTCTCTCTTGGTTCTTTCACTTTATTCAGAATTGTGTTGTTGGGACATACTTTCACTCAATTTTTATGAAAAGAAATATTGCTACTGTAATCTGTCCCTTGGAAAGAAAAAAAAAATCTACATTATTTCTGTACAACTCTCACTTGGACTTGGGGACTTGTATTACACATTTGGCAGCAGAGCTGTAGCAGATGCCATCTGTAAGGTCTTGAACCTCAAATTTTGGAATTTATACCTTTCCAAAACAATAAAACATTTGGTTTGTCACTACAGTTTCATACAGAGACTCTTTTCAGCCAGTTTTTCAAACAATAAACTAGATATTCTTTTTTATTCTGACAGCCATCATCTTCATGTAAATCCTCTGCAGTCTGTTCTTAAATAGTTCTGTGCTGTAAATTTGAATCCACTTCAAGTTTGTATTGATCTTTTTGTACATTTATTCCCAGGAACAATATTGAAACCGATGCTGGAACTTCGCGTTACAGCATATAATAAAGCTTTGAGAGGCCTCAGGTCTCCTATCAGCTCTTTGGTTTTAAGCATATATTTTACAAACCTGCATTCTAGTGTGTTTCCTGATTCATGTGAACTTTGGAGATAGGCCACAGCGCTAATTGAAACTGTGGTTTTACCATCTGGGCCTGATTTGTTCAGAAGTATAGGCAAAATTAAACTGTTAAGAGTATGAGAGACAAGCTCAAAGGTTAATCTGCGCCAAGCAGTAGAGGTTGGTCAAAGAGCTCACCAGCTGGAGCTGCCACTTCCCTACCTGTTTCATCCCTCTGCATGTCTAAGACCAAGTCTTAGATTCATTCAGAGAGGTAGGAATTTCCACAAGGATAAAATGCTCCTTTCATGACTCCTTCCCCTCGTCTCCAGTTAGTTGTGCTCAAAAGAGGTACCAAGTATGTGGTCAGCTCTTATTCTGAAGTCCTCTACTCTTACTAAATTATATAGGAGCTCAAGCTGCTTATTACACAACTCTTCTTAATGAACCTGCATGCATCTTGGGTTGTGGTTCCATAACTCAGCAGCAACGCTGTTAGAAATTTGTAAATCTGGCGTTCAGTTTTTATCCTGCAAAAGCTGTACTTCAGGGCACAAGGTAATCTGTCATGAGTCCCAAGCAATGGCAAGATTCCTCTAATTATGTTTCACTGCAACAGCTCAGCAAGCAGATGGTGGATCCTTACTGAGTCAGTAATGAAACCCTCATTGACCTCAGTGGTGCAAGTAACGAACTAAATTAACTTTTTAAATCTATACACCCCTTGTAAGAGTCTGCATCTTATGCAAAAAATTGCCTTCCATTTTGTAGCGTAGTTTAGGACCCACAGATGTTCATCACCGACTGTAGAAGTGAAGAATGTTCTGATTGCCAAGAGGTTGCCATAGGATGCATTTAGAAGCACCACACAGCTCATGAAAATTGTCTATAGCCATAATTTTCAGAAGATGTGACAAATGTATTCTGTGCAGAAGAATACTTATATAAAGTTTATCACTCTGTGAACTAGGTCATTCTTAAACACTTCTAAGTCTACACCCAAGTGAAGTACGGGTATGTTTCTCTAAACAGACAAATGACATGCTTTCTGTCGTGGTTTCTGGAGCTACTGTGTGACCACAGTGCTTCTATTTTCACTTTTAAAAAATTCCTTTAAATGAAAAGTGTCTACCTGATATCTGTCAAGACAGGCTTAATATCGGAACTCAATCTCGAGGGAATAGCTCCACTAGAGAGATCATAATAGCCAAAGTCTCGGTAGAAAGTGTAGCTTCTCGAGCAATATTAAGACAACTGCTACTACTCATAATTTATTTGGTCTTGGCCTGTTATTCATCATGTGTTTCTGGTGTCTCAGCGTCTAGTCTCAAACATATTGTAAGCAGAGTTTGAATGAATCGGATATATTTGCTTGAAGAGAAGTTTTGCCAGCTTGTTTTCATACTGCAGCTGGGTCAAAATGTTTTGGCTTTCAAATAAGGGCTGAAGTATCCACAGATTCTCCAAACCACATCCAACACAGAGCAACAGCTGCTGAGCTTATCTACTAAACCATGGAGCAAGTGGCAACTAAACCACCAAATTCCAGCCATTCAGCTGGAAAGTTAATGCACCAAAACTCTTTAGTATCCAAGCAAAAGAGAATTGTACTGGAAAGGGCCTTGATAACTTTGGCATGTTGAGTTTATTTGAAAGTAAGAAAAATCACAAGAGGCTTCATATTTCAACAGGGGTGGTTTTACAAATAGGAAACATTGGTTGTTCGTGGCTCTGCATATTTTCAGCTACATTATCCCTTTTATTATTCTCAATCTCTAGCATTTTAATAGGAACTCAGCATTAATATTCTCAGCCAGAATTTCCCTGGAATTCATCTCCCATTTTTAGCATCAGAATAAGCAGTCTGTTTTCAGAAGACTTCAGCAGATTGGATATCTAGCAATTTTCAAAAATCAGACCACAAAAATCTAGCCTATAATAACATTGAATAATTTCAAAATATTTTCCCAGAGGATGACTCCGAGCAATTGGAAATCTGTCCCAACCATTTCAGAAGCCACTTTTAAATACCTGGTGCTGACTTATAGTATTTCATTTCTCTAATTAGGGTAATAGTACAGTAGAGGCTGGTAGTGAAAAGCAACGCGGTTAGCTAACTATTTGCTTTAGTAGTTGGAGAAAAAAAGACTGCAAATAAAGATCTACGTTTGTCATACAGCTACTGAAGATGAGATTCATATCACTTTTTCCACCTTAAAGATCCTTATCTACTGCAGCTGTAGGTGGTGAAGGAAGACCTGCCATAGAAGAAGTGCCTAACATAGATAGATATATAGCATAACCCACTCCTGAAAATATTTCTTTCCCTGTTTTGATTATAGAAGGATCCTAGGCTCTGAGCTTACATCAGATGTTCAATTTTTGGATGGATGATGTCAGTAGAAATAAACTGTATACACTGATGGGCAGGTTGCCCCTTCCTGTGCTTTGTTTTCCTTGTTTGTTCCCAAAAGTTTCATGGAGTCTACTGAATTAATGTTTTTAAATTACCTTTTACATTCTTACATAGATTCTTACATACAAGTTGTTAACCAAACACGGAGTATTATTATTATTATTACACAAATATCGCACAGTATTAGTATTATTACACTAAATGTCCATGATTATAGTGCTTTATACCCACATTACCCAAGGACAAACAGGTCCGAGTTGCCTAGAGAGAATCGCTGGGTTGGGAATACTTTAATGTGTGATAATGGACAGGGCTAAAAGACAACCCCCGACAGTGTTCTGCAGATGAGTTTGTCCTCTGTAAAGTGAGCCGGCTTCTGACCTTTCTATAGGACTGTTTTTTTCCTACTATGCTCTTTACTAAGAACTTGTTGCATATATATGAGCACTAATAATGAGTTGCATATATATGAGTGCCTTTTCTGCTGTTCTCTTCTCCTAACCCTCATTGGACAAATTCAGAGTCCTCCCATTAATTTTTTTCCCAGTGACAAAATTGGGGTATTTGAGTGGAAAAGGTTCTAATGATGGTTAATACAGAATTATGTGGAAATATAAGGGAAACCCTCCACTTTTATATTCAATTACTGAATTTCTGTACTGACCGAAAATATCCTTTTTCCCTTGTATCTCCTTTTCCTTACTATTCACCATGCTTTGAAAATGGTATTGCTCTCATATCATTCCAACATCTCCACAGTCATAACTTGAAACATTAAATATTAAATGGAAGAGGGAAACTGGAAGAAAATGAGGGGAATGCATTGTATACATTCCCATTTATTTGGGAAAATCTTAGCTAAGCTTTTTCAAAAAATCACATCCTCTTCTTAAATGGAGAACTTTTCTACGCAATGGAGTCATTCTGCCAGAGGGAGATGTGCAATATTATACAACCTTTAGCTTCACTTGCTATGGTCAGCTGAAACTAAAAATTGCAAAAAGATAAAGTGCTCCATTAAATCCCTGTTTTATTGTATAAGTGCCCTTATGAAATTGTATGACTATACAATAGCATTATATCAGGCTGGAATTAAGGCTTACAACAGACGTTAAACCACAGCATTACAGTGACCAGATGTAAGGCTTATTTAAACCGGATTTTGGAGTGAAATATTTATGAACTGATTTAAATACTAATGAGCAGACACTCCTACAGCTGTCACAGTAGCAGAATGATAAATGCATTACACAAGAATCTCGGTGTCATAGAGCTGGCCATTATTCAACAGTCATGGACACATGTTTCTTAATAATATGGGCAGAAGACGGGCAATGAACTAGGCAAGCAGAAAGACATTTGAACAATTGGAAGAGTTTCCTTCCCTTTTCTTCAGCGAACTTATTGGCTCCCTGAGTATTTTTCCACTACTTCCTGATTCTTCTCCCCTTTTTTTTGCCTCTTACAGAAATTCCCAGTTCCATTTTTAGAGGTGTCAATGCTGTCAACGGGATTTATTCCCAGTTTTGGTCAAGGCTGCCTTATCCACACTGCATGGATGTAAGTTCACTTGCTACCTCTACTAGGACCTCTTCCCTTCAAGAGGAAAATGGCACAGAGGACAGGAGAGACAACTAAAAATTGTTAACATCAATTTTTCATACTTCCAAGAGGAACAGTCCTCCAAAATCCCAGAAAATCTTGCACCTCTCCAGCACCCTCATAATCCTTTGTAGTATGCCCCATGCCTCTCTGTACATATCTAAGTTGTCACCCGAAAAGCCTCAGGGTCAAAGGTAAATCACCTGGGACACAAAACAGTCTCAAGTCCACTTCTTATAAAGTTTTCGAGCAGGCAGTTTACGCTGGAGAGTGTTGGGAAGTAAGAGAGCCTGCCCCACTTTTCCCTCAGTGCAGTGCACAAAGACAATATTGACGTTGCAGGAGACCAGCAAGAACAACGGAAAGGCTAGTGCAACAGATCCAGGGCTCTACTGTAAATCTCATCTTTGATTGTGTTCCACTGAGGTAGAAGTAGGTCAATAAGGCTAAGTCTCCTCTTTGTCCTTTACAGGTTTTATTCCTAATCTTACTACTCTAAGTAAACAGGAAAGCGTTTTTTTTTTCAGTTGCAAAAGTAAGGACATACATAAGATGTAACATAAAGGACAACGGCTATGTGCAAAAATTTAGGGGAAAATTTCCGTTAAACATCTTTTTTTTTTTCTGCTGTTACCTTTTGACCATTTCCTAGCTTCTAATTTAAGATCACAATTTTTGAATTATAAAATTAATATTTTTTCTTTTAAAATAATTAAATATAATTAAGGAATCAGCTAAACATTACAGCTGTTATTAAATGCTTCTTCAATTCTATGATGCAGCCAGTAACAGAAACTAATGAATTGGTAAAAATAGCAAAGTAAGCAAAAAGTTTACAAAACATATGCGTGATATGTCAAAAGTGCTAGCAGAGTAATTTAAAAATTTTAACTCACACCTGGTGTCAATGACAATATACTTATGATTCTGAATAATTTATTTGTCATGTCCAGATCATTTCCATCATAAAAATAGCTACTTTATTAAATAATGAATATATGTAGTTAAGAACATCATCATGAGGATAATTCTCAGTGATAGATATACTGGATAAAGACTGTTAAGGAACCCAAGTGCCTTCCTAAGAGGAAGGTAATATCCTTTCTCAAAGAAGGGTATAAAAATGTTTTAATTACTGGGTTTGAAATACTGAGCAAGGTATTTTTTATATTGATCATCAGAGAGATTTTGAAATTGATTTTCATAGTGCACAGCACTGCGCATGGACTGCGTGCAGGTCAAGAGTGAGAGTGGCATGGCCTTTGAGCAGATGTGGTACGAAAGTCAAAATCTCCAACAGGATGGTTTGTCTTCAGCACTGTCTTACTTACTAATCTTGGGAAATTAATTAGTTTTATTGTTTAATAGAACAGAGTGGCCTGTGATCAATAAAGTGCTGGTTTCCTCTTAACTATTGATCCTTACTCATTAATATAGAGTCTTCCAGGTTCCTGTTAACTCTGCTGGCAATCTCAGAATAAGTTTCATGCGCCTAAAAATTCCGCTAATTTCATAGGTCACGTCAGTACCCTGAGAACATGCTTTGTCGAGACGTCATGGAAATGCTGCATTCTGTTGTCTCTCCGTTATACGGTAGGAAAGCACTTTCTTTCTGCTGATGTTTTGCTCACTGCCTGTGAGAAGGCCCAAAGGGCTATGCATTCGTTGGCTCACTTCCATCTGGTTGTCACTTAAGGTGTCCCAACAACTTTGACTGCTTTCCACAGAAATATTATGTCAGGCTGTGCCGAAATCGTCAAAGTGTACATACAGGTCCATTGGAGAGGTCCATAATTTTTAGTGGTTTAAGGGGTGTGTAAGAAATCGACAATTATGAATGGACAATTTATATAGAGCAACATCAACCCTGTGGCTTTTTGAAAGAATGAGATATGTTCTGAAAATTTATACAGTTCCTTGTGAGCCATGGTGTCACCTAATTCTGATTCAGTGATAGATGGCTGTCAAGGCAATTCAGTGGAATTGGATCTTGTAAAGGAACTGTCAGATGTAAGGCCATCTGCAGCTACACTGTTAGTATCACCTCCCTTTACAGATCCAAAACTGTTTTCACCTATTCGTGCTTATTAATAGGAATCTCAAATCCTCTTTACCACCTTGTTAACGTCTCTTTCCCTCCTGTTTTAAATGTATCACTCTGGTGTTCTAACTTGCTTCTATTTCTAAATTTATTCTGTCTCTCAACTACATGTCACAGCTTGGCCATGTGTGGTGGGCTGACCCGGCTGGACACCAGGTGCCACCAAAGCCACTCTATCACTCCCCTCCTCAGCTGGTCAGGGCAGAGAAAATATATGAAAATACTTGTGAGTCAAGATAAGGACAGGGATATCACTCACCTGTTACCATCATGGGCAAAACAGACTCAACTTGAGGAAATTAATTTAATTTATTGCCAATCAAATCAGAGTAAGGGAATGAGGAATAAAAAGTAAATCTGAAAAGACCTTCCTCCCACCCCTCCCATCTTCCTGGGCTCAGATTCACTCCCCGTTTCTCTCCCTCCTCCCCTTGAGCGGCACAGGGGGATGGGGGAATGGGGGTTGTGGTCAGTCCATCACATGTCTCTGGCGCTCCTTCCTCCTCAGGGGAGGACTCCTCACACTCTGCCTCTGCTGTAGTGTGGGGTCCCTCCCATGGGTGATAAGCCTCTGTGAACTTCTCCAACGTGGGTCCTTCCCACAGGCTGCAGTTCTTCATTAACTGCTTCAGCATGGGTCCTTCCACAGGGTGCAGTCCTTCACGAACAGACTGTGCCAGTGTGAGTTCCCCATGGGGTCACAAGTCCTGCCAGCAAACCTGCTCCAGACTGGGCTCCTCTCTCCATAGTGCCACAGCTCCTAACAGGAGCTTGCTCCAGCGTAGGCTTCCTACAGGGTCACAGCCTCCTTTGGGTGTCCACCTGCTCTGATGTGGCGTCCTCCATGGGCTGTAGGTGGATGTCTGCTCCATGGACCTCCACAGGCTGCAGGGGGACAGCCTGCCTCACCATGGTCTTCACCATGAGCTGCAGAGGAATCTCTGTTCTGGCACCTGAAGCACCTCCTGCCCTCCTTCTTCTCTGATCTTGGTGTCTGCAGAGTTGTTGCTCTCACATACTCTCACTCCTCTCTCCATCTGCATTTGTCCAGTTTGGAATGTTTCCCCTCCTTATCCCAAAGGTGCCACCACCATTGCTGATGGGCCTGGCCTTGGTCAACGGTGGGTCCCCCTTGGAGCCAGCTGGCATTGGCTCTATTAGACATGGGGCAGCCTTCCAGCAGCTTCTCACAGAAACCACCCCTGTAGTTCTTCTGCTACCAAAACCTTGCCACACAAACCCAACACACCATGGCAACTCATTTTGGCTGCTTACACTCCATCTCTTCAGTGTCTGCATCCCCTATAATCAAGTCCTACTGTGCCATTTCACTTCACACACACACACTCCCTCTCCCAGCTTTTTGACATATGCCTAATTGTTATTTTCTTTTCTGCAGGGACTATGGGCAAATTTCAGCTTTAGCAGATGTTCCTTATCCAGGGGAAAATACAGCTGAAAACTCACATTCCAAAACAAAACATATTGCACTGCAGCAAGAAGTTCTGTTGGTCAGGCGCTTGATGTTTGGCCGTTTTATTAACTGTTAATATGCTAAATATATAAATCTGGCGTAAGCATGTACAAGATTGTCTCCAGGACACTGGGGGATAAATTTCTATTCTTCACCAACTTGCTAGAACTGGTTTAGAATCAAATTGAAGGGGCAACATAGGCTGAAAGAATGGAAACAAAGAAGACAAAACACGCTGCCATTTTGACCTTTGCTGTAGTTCAAACTATTTCAACCCAGGATAATTAAAAGACGTATTGTCCTATAAGCAGTTAAACATTATGAACAAATTCTGGCACTATTAGATTCTTCCTTTATTTGTGGATATTTCCAGACTTGAAATTGTTGAGTAATTATCTTTATTTAAAAAACAAATTTGCTTTGTTTCTCCTGTTCTTCTGTAAGTATACCTAGAGCTTAGAAAAAAAATTGCGTAAGTCCTGTGCTATTATAAAATGAAAACATTGTAATTTCCTTGAAAATCTTCTGTTATAATTCAAATTAAAGATTTCACCGATGTTTTATATCAGTGTCACACTATTTTTCTCACCTTAAAACTTTTGATATTTTTGAACGATGAATGTGCTAATGCTGGATATGAACGAAATTATTTTCATAATTTTATATGTCAATAGGCTTAAGGGCAAATGTCTTTTCTCATCTTTTGCAATTGCTAAATGCTAGTTCTTAAGGGATATTATTTAACTTGACTCTTATTATTTTGTTTTTCCACTATTTGCTAACTCCTTGAATCTAACACAAATTCAGCCTGGTGCATAAGCAGATCTAAGGGTATCTAACCTCATGTCAGCTGAACCCAGTTCCACTTTTTTTTCTGTATTTCAGAAGAAGTAGGACAACAGCTACTGCAGCTGTTTTAGCATCTAAGATTTGTGTGAGTTAACATCATCCTGACTGCAGAATCTGCTCCATCAAAGAAAAATACCTTGAGTACTTCACTGTTTCCCAGCTGCTTGGTGAGATGCCTCCCCCATGGAGAAGATGTATAGTTTATGAAATGGACATTACTAGGAATATCTGATGAAAGTGAGAAATAGATGACTGATTTAGCTTTCCAGATTGAAATGTCAAAGATTACTGCAATACTGAGATATACATCAACTTCTTGGGGTTTTTTTTCCACTTAAAATGCATTCCTTGACATCTTGAAATCATTTGTTCACGGAATGACTATATAGCAAATATTAATTAATATATATAGCCTTTGGAAATATGTCATAAACTATTTACATTTCTAAATTTTTTTTTACGCTTCACTCATTCATTCACTAAAAACTGCTCTGCAATGCCATTGGAAATCTCATGAGCACCAAAAATGACAGGTCATAATCCTTGAGTCTGGTTGAATTATGTTCAGCAAAGAAGAAGGTTGAAAGAGGCAAAGATAGTTCTGAACAAATAACAGAACTAAGTCCCCCAAGCAAACAAGGAATCTGCCACTCCTGCACAAAGTGGGAGAACATCTGAAGCTGCTCTAGCTTTAGAAATCTGTAATCATTGGTCCTTGAGAATCCCCTGAGAACATGGTTCTCTAGACGCAGCCCAGTACCTATGGGTCCTTTTTGCTAAAAACTGTAAGGCATAGAACCATAGAATCATAGAATTGTCCAGGTTGGAATAGACTTTTCAGATCATTGAGTCCAATCGTTAACCTAATTCTGCCAAAACCACCACTACACCATGTCCCTCAGCACCACATCTACACGTCTTCTAAATACCTCCAGGGATGGTCCTGGACAGCCTGTTCCAGTGCTTGACAACCCTTTCTGTGAAGAAATTTTCCCTAATATCCATCCTAAACCTCCCCTGGCGCAACTTGAGGCCGTTTCCTCTTGTCCCCCACCCCCTGGCTACAGCCTCCTTTCAGGGAGTTGTAGAGAGCGAGAAGGTCTCCCCTCAGCCTCCTTTTCTCCAGGCTG
>JAOXNO010000033.1:77129722-77140550 GCA_028565335.1 Limnodromus scolopaceus | reverse complement strand
TCCAGGCTGAACACCCCCAGCTCCCTCAGCTGCTCCTCACAAGACTTGTGCTCCAGACCCCTCACCAGCTCCATTGCACCCCACTGAAGAAGCCATCAGAGACTCTTTCAGCAAAGATTCCTTTTCTGCTCCTTTTGGGTTGGATTTTGATCCTTTTAGAGCACTGCATCAGAATCATATCAGGATTAAAGACCTGCCTCATTCCCTTTACTGTGTCTTTATACCACATTTCGTCCTTCCCAAGCTAGTACAGGTGCCTTGGGCAGAAACTACATCTTTCTGCTCCAACGTGTCATTTTCCTGTGCTTTCAGCTGTTCTGTGGTGTTCATGTTGATTGCTCCCCCTGCCTCTGATGTTTTTTTCTAGTTCTCTTAAATGGCTTTTTCTGTGTACTAGCTGGTTTCCATTGATGGTGTCACTGAGAGCGGGTACCCTGTTTCTGAAGTGCCCATCCCAAACGCTTTCTTTCTGTCGCAGACACAGTGGTGATTTTTTCAAACTCTTCATTAGTGACTGGCATTTCCTATATGTTGCTCAAAAAGCTTTATTGAAGTTTCTACCTGTAGTTGACTCCTTTTCTCCTGAAACAGAAATCTTGCAAGCATTGCACATCTGATACATTAGCACTGAGATAACATTTAAGGCATGTAATCAGTTTTTCTTTTTTTCATGTTAGTACTGGCTATTTTTCATCCCTACGTATTGCTTTCCTAATACTAACATCACTGCATTCTTAACGGCTCCATCGGCTAGGGCACCACAGAACAGGTAGGTTAACTGACCTGTGTTCTCTATATTTTCTCCTCTCAGTGGGATATTGGTGCTTAATCTGCGAGTCGCAAGAAGATTTGTTTCAACTTAACTGATTTAGAGCTTGCTTGGTCTGTTACTCTTGTCAGATCGTCTTTGTTTAAAACTTTTCAGGGATGTCACTTACTGGCATAATGTCTTCTAGGCACTTGCCTCTGGCTTTGCCTGCCTTTTTTTTTTTTTTTCTTCCTTTTTTTTTTTTTTAAGCCTATACACATCTCCATTAGTCACTCTGATGGTTAAGGGTGACTTAGTCCTATTGGAGCTTTCTTTGAAACAATCTTATCAAATTTTTGTTGCTGTTGTTTTTAAGTCGACTTCAATTCTAAACATTTGTTTTCAGCTTTATGGTTCTAATCATCTGATCCATGATTTCCAGTACTGAAAATAAATTAAGTTTTAATTGCTAAGGCCACAATGTGATGGTTTGTTTGGTTTTTTTCCTCATTGCACAGTTTTGGTTTCTTACTCCCCAGAGGCTTTTTCCAGTATTCAGTCATTGGTTTTAAAATCTGAGACTCTTCCTTTAGAGGAGAATCCATGTAACATATTTTACACATTTATAGCTTTGCTTATTCAAATATATTTTTTCGTTCCTGCAGCCTGACTCTCACTGGGAAATGTGTTAAAAGTCACATGCATGTCGTGGTGGCCTTTCCTTTGTACCTCGTCCACTCCAGAAAACACTTGTCCATCTAATTAAGAAATGAACCGGAGCACAAGCACAAAACAGGGTCTTTAAATATTTTTCTGATCAGAGGTGGTAAATGTTGCTCTAGTTTTGAGTATGGATGGATGGAGTTGGCTGCCACCCTGCACAAGGTATCATGGCTTGGGTCTCAGGTATGTTCTGGCTTGGGATATTTTTTCTAGTTTCAAACCCAGTCTCACCTTCCTTAGTAAAAAAAATTTAAAAAAAAATATGCTTACTGTGTCTATTTCAAGGAAAAAATTGCAGGAAGTTGCTTAAAAGGTTATGAAAACATAGTAATTTTACTGTGACTGCAGAATTTTGCATGAAGAGCAGTAGAGAATGGAAAAATTTCATGTACAATGAGCTTTGGATTTTCTCTTCTTCAAATGGACTCAGTAAAATTATACTGACTTATCAAGAAGCTAAGGAACATGGTAATAAAAATGAGTGTAATGTCTAGTTAAGAATGAATTAGACACAACTTTTCATTCTTCTAAATTAAATTGTGTAATTTCTTTATGTTAGAGCTGGGGGCATTCCATAAATTGCATTCTGTTACTGCTATGTACATAATAATAAAATTAGAATGATCAGTTGTCAAATTAAAGTAAAAAACATCTGAAAACCAAAACCAAACATCATTCAAAACAAAATATAAAAGTTTAATTAAACAACTCAGCAGGTTAGGCCTCTTTCATGTACAAGCAATAACGTAAAGAAATTCTAACCCTTCTCATTTGACCTCACAAAAATGCCTCAAATATTAAAAATTGTTTTTGTTAAAATACTTAGATGAGTAAATACTTGTCTCTAAGGAATACATTTTGTTAGGGACTGGTTAAAATAGTGGCTTTTATTAAGGAACTTAAGACAAATAGAAAATTTTTACTGCTTTTGTCTTTCTTACTGCTTTTCAAAAAGGAACTGATTAATTTGAATATTACAGGCAGTTAAAAATAAGAAATGAAATAAAATTTGTTGTAAAGCAGTAATCTAGTCATAATATAAAATTGCATTTAAAGAGCTTACAATGAGAATATATTGAATTATTCATTGAAAACAATGTATCCTTTGAATTTGGCCTCTGAGTGTGATTGCAAATTGTCAATGAGCACTCATGAATTTTACTAATGCACTTTGTTATTTAAAATTCTTTGATGGGTTCTGCATAAGAATATATTTATGCATATAGATTATTTGTGAACTCTCTGCCGTATTAATTTACTCAAATATTCACGATACAGATTTTTGGTTTGTGATGGAGTTTTTTTCTTTGGTCATTTACAAACACCATTTGTTATTGTCTTTTATTATTGTTGAACAACATTATAATTTGATCTGTGTTTTGGAAGATTCAAAATCAAATTTAATCAATCCATAAACTTTCTGTCTTAACTTCAAGGAAATTAATTACTTTCTCTGGTTCATTTGTTTGCTTATTTGTTTTAAAAATGAAGATCATATAACTTCTTTATTACACAAGGCTTACGTATGACAGTGACAGAACACCAGTGTAAGTATAAAAATACTCTAACTATAGGAGGGGTCAAGACACCAAAGAAATATACTGCAGCCTATTCTCTTTTGTGAGAAGATGGGAAGTAATATAAAGAGGTAGCTTTTATATGGCAAAAAATGCACACACCAACTTAAAAAAAATTCCCCCAAACCGCAAACACTGGGATTTACTTGCACATCTGCCATTAACATTTAGCAGTTTGGAAAATGAAGGCTGGAAGAAAGAAAAAAAAGCCTATACATGTCTTGTGCATTTTCTTTGCATGAAACTTTCTTTCCATTTTCCTAAGAGTCATGCAGATTTCCTCCATGTATGTGGCAGACAGCCATCAGCTTTCATCTCCCTTTTCCCCATAATGTGAACGCATGTTTCATGCACTGGAAAATGGTAGTTTCATGGCCAAGATGAAAATGGAACTGCTTAGAAGCCTGCAGATTTATTATTTTTTTTCTACCAACTTCATGAGTTAAACGAACTACATTTTTAATTTTTTTTTTATGCTGTTGTTAACCTTTTGCCATAGTCATTCATCACATGCAGTTAAACCATTGCTGTCTCCAAAGGCTGTGATTTCCTGGCCTTCTCAATTTCTTTGATTGTCATACCACCAGCAAACAGGGAAAGGGGGACTCACTATGGGATGTTAGGCAGTGACCAAACAACAGGATTTCACACACCGAGCACTCACCGAACTTAGGAAACTTTTACTTTCTGTCACCATTCTCTGTATTTTCTGTCAGTTACAAATTTTAAGTACATTAAATCAGTCTTGTTGAAGAGCAATTTTTTGTTAAAAACTGTAATCTCAATTTAGGAATTAATTATTTACATGGTACCATCATGATATTGTTTGTCTCATTAAGTCATTAAGTTCCCAGGTTGATAAGAAACTTGTCATAAATGTCATGTGTGACATAGTTCACATGTCTACAAACAGCATTTCTTTAACCAATTCGTCTCCACATTTGTCAATATCAGGATTATGTCAGTATTATGTCAAATTATCAACACAGTGGCTTTGCCTATCTGTTCTTTGTTTTTTTCAGAATGCTGCATTTATCACACAACTGGCCTCTCTTTTGGGGTTCTATCCCAGTTTTCAGGCTCATTCATAATGCAGATATTCACTTGCTGTTGGATCATATACATCGTCCTTCTTTTATTTGTATTCACTGCCACAAGTCATCATAAGGATAATGGTGGTTTTGGCAGTGTTGGGTTCACAGGTGGACTCCATGATCTTAAAGGTCCCTTCCAACCAAAACGTTTCTATGATTCTACCTCTGCAGCCAACTACATAATATTTTAAGAATTCAGACCTTTTACTAGTCTAAAAACTGAGTACGGAAAAAATCCCAGTCAAATCATTACCTATTTAGTCTATACAATTTCTCACGTAGCTGTAGAGGAATAGGACCCTCCAAAGATGTCAATATAATCCCAATGTAGATATCTCTGATACGTGAACACTCTCTGCCTCCCCCATCATAAGTACATGGCTGAATTTAGGTGAGATATACCAGATATGTAGGATTTCGTGTGAACTTTCATTACACCACACCACAGCTATTCCAATTTCCTTCTGCCTGGCCTCTACAACAAAACGGAGGGTCTCCTCACCTTCTGTTCAGACACCACTGCTGCGATGGTTTTAGCCCTCCAAGGTTCAATCTGCTAAACTCCAAAAAAATGAGGGAATGTCATTTCACAGCCATTGATTTATGACCATATTTAAATTTTTGCTGGTATGTTTACTAGAGATTTTGTGTTTCTTGTTTTGTTTTTCTTTTATTTTTTCTAATGTGAAATTTCCAGAGCATTTTAAAAATTTTGTGTTCTTATCAGTGGATCTTGGGTCAGCTTAGAATTATGGACATTCTGCTGATTTTAGGAATGGGTATAGGAACATCATTTGCCTCATTCCTGTTTTATATACACTGATTTACCTGCTTATACTTTGCCTTCCTTCCCCCCCACTCTTTAACCATCCACAATGACCTGGTGTCACAGTCACTGCAATTGCAATTTTTATACTTGTCAGTGTTTTCCAGACACTGAACTGCATTCCTTACTGATGCACTTACTCTACACAAGAGTAAAATAAAACTTATAAAGTGTTTGCAGAAAACATGTTTGGGTTGGTTTTTTTTCTGTGGAAATAGCAGTTTGAATCACTTTCTATCTAGCAGTCTTTACTTAAAAGCAGAAAATAAAATTAAGAAATTAAACTACCCCTATGCTTCACAGAAGACTGCGATTTTATGGCCATTTAGCATTTTTTAACCTTTTTGTTTGTTTGTTTGTTTTTCTTGCCAAGTCTTTCCCTGAGCCACAGATGCCATTTCCTATTCAGCTGTTGCTCTGTTTCTTACAGACACCCTGCAGATCGTATGGGTAACATTCCAACCCAAATTGGATCATTTGAGTAAGAAATAGCTTCTCAAAATCTGTTACTGTTTCCTCTGTTTCCTCTGCATTCTTTACTTTATTCAGTTTGTTGGCTGTTTTGTTGGTTGGAGTTTTTTTCTTTATAAACTATAGTTCAGATCCTTAATACAGACTCATAAATATGTTTGATTTTAAATCCTTAGTCTCAAAAATGCTCTCATACCTAAAATGGTAACGAACATCCAGCCCAGCCCTGCCATTTCCAATTTTTATTGTTTCATGCATGATGCCATTGCAGTTCTTCATTGCTTTAGTTTTTAGTGCTTTAGTTCATTGCAAAAAAAATTGCCACTGAAGTAATATATCTCCACTTTTTCTTTTTTAAACAAACTGAATATTACCACTATAATCTTCATTGTAAATGAAAATCTTTGAGTTTGTCCCCTTCACAGTATTTAGAATTTAGAATCAATAGTACCTTTTCATGTGGTCTGAAGACAATTTATTGGAACCTTTTAAAACTCTCAATGCTTTTTTCAATGCAAATAAATAATTCAGTGTGGTGGAAAGGAAGTGATTGAAATATTGCTGGCCAAGGGCTTCCAATTATCTCTGGGCAGGCTGGAAAACTGGACTTGTGCATACTACTTTATCAATGAAACTTTTAACCCAGGGGAGGTTTGACGTCAATAAAAAAACCATAGTTCTTCATGATTCTGGTTCTTTTACAAGTTAGGAAAGAGATCTCCAGGTGCAAAATGAGACCAAACTTGGTGGGTTTGTCACTGTTTTTCACAAAAACCTACTCCTGCCCCATCCCAAACACATACTTTTTCACACACCATTATTAGAAGTATTCCCGGTGCTAAGTCATAAGCCTACACTTCACACAAACATAAGCATATTTCTTATCTTATCAAAATGACATTTTTTCTAGCCTTTTCTTTTGATGACTCTGAGCCTGTCCACTATTGTTGTCTGCTGGAAACCCTGGAGGGTCTCTGAAAGAGAACGCGACAGAACTTCGGGGACCTGAGCAATTTGAAGATTTGTTTTCCCTTATTTTTCTTGACTTTCCAAGAGCTTCTGAAACAGCAAAGTTGTTCAAAGACCTTACAGAAAATGCTGTGTCTCAGAAGACTCCTGCTGTGCTTTAATGGCTTAAATTTATCATGATGGTGTCTGTAATTAGTGAACAGAATTTAAAATGACCTAATTCCATAAAACTGTCCGGTATATATATTTTTATTTCTTTTGAACATACTGACCTCTGATCTGTGAAAATCATATTGTACTCCAGTGTGACAGAAAATATATGTTGTTTACATTCTTCATTAGACTTTTAAGTGCAGTATTTTAACAGGCACTTTATACCTGTATGGACATGCGCTCCTTAGAAAGATGAATGAATCCTTGTGGGTCATTTAAGCTTTCTGGTCACTTCTCTATCATGGGTGATCCCCGGGGTTCAAGATTTTCCTGTATCCTCCTTCTGGCAGAGATTTGTAAATTGGAGGATCCTTACTCTCCTCTGCTCATTTCTTTACTATCGTAACAATCCCACTTTATACTGAAAATTGGTCTACTCTGAAGCTTAAATATAGTTTTATACTTTTTATGGTTTCTACATTCCAAGTGAAAAATAAGATTTATGATGCCCTGGAGAGACCACTTGGTTTCAGCCCTTCAAAGAGAAATGTTACATTAAAGACAGTGGTGGTATCCCTGCAGCACATCCGGAATTTATTATGAAATATAAACTGCACAAGAAACAAGAGATAATAGTGAACATGGGCAAGGAACTGACATAGTGTATTTATTTTTTGTTTTAAAGCGGAGTTATGAATATTTCTTGCATTTGTGGAAATTGCAGCGTCTGAGCATAAACCAATTTTTAATAGTTGTGCTACTTTTACCAAAAAAGTAACCTTCCACCCATGTCAAGTTCTCAAAGCACTGTGTGCACATCACCATTCAGGAAGCTGCTAAATACCTTTAGGATGCTCACCAGCTCCCTTGCAACAAAAAGATTTGTCTTTTCCTTTTTTCTTTTTTTTTATATAATACTTAAATAAATTCCACTTAACAAATGCAGCATATTTTTTAGCACCACAGTAAGCAAAACCAGCAACGATTTTCAATTAGTTGATACCATAGAGTTTATCTTTCTCCAGCAAAGACAGCTGCTCGTGAGCATTCTTTGATTAATATGAGAAATCCCTGATAGGGAGCTTTCATCTCTGGTATCCATTAAATTACAGGGCCATGTAGTTGGAATTGTGTCTCATCATCTGAGGCTAAAATCTGGGCTTGAGGCACTGCATCTACAGATGGACAGTCAACAGGTGCACAAATAGAAAATATCAAGGCAAATGGAAAAAAAAAAAACAAACCAAAAAAAACCAGAACAAAAATGGCCAGGCTAGATCAAATTGGCAAGTGCATCTGAAAAATAACATGTTAAAGTTTAGAGAACAAGACTGCTAGGCATCGAGACACAAAGAGAACAATTGGACACATCCACGCAGAGCTTTGGAAAGATTGGACGTGGCACGGTTAGAGCAGGAATCACCAGCAGCTCATAAATGTTGATGAAGGCAGTCAGTGAAAGCGGATGACTGACAAGAACAGGCCAAACTATGTCTCCAGTAATTACGTGAAATAGCGATTCAGGCAGATATGTAGGAAGATAACTGTCAATGAATTAGGAAAATGAGCAATCTTTAAAAAAACCAACACATACAACAGCAGTCTGGACAGCAAAGAATGTTGAAAGCCAGTGTTACAAAAATTAAAAAAGATATAAGGTAAATAGACGTTGCTTTTAACAGTGTGGGAAAGAAAAAGAGGGGATTTTTCTGCAGATGAGATGTTTTAAAAATCTTATCACACTTTTGGTTCTGGTTATAGCAAGTTATTGCATTCAACTAAACCTGTGTCTGCACTGAAATACCAAAAACTTTCTGGATTCTCATCATTGTAGCCCAGGTCTATAAACATTTGTACTCTCCGAGGCAGAGTCTTACAAAAATCAGGGTGCAGGGGGTGTTGATCAGCACTAACAAAAGGTTAATATGTGTATTTAACAATTATTTCTTACATTGCAGAGATATGTTTAAGAATTCGTGATGACTCTGACATAACAGAACCTGAATGATGTAGCCTAATATGATGTGGAAAAATAATACCACTCTGCCAGGTCTTTTTTTATCCTGTTATCCCTTTGCTATACAGCTATAAAAATGTATGTTACCACCGTATGAACAGATCCCTTGGCCTAAAGAAGTTCTCCAAAAGCTGTCACAGTGATCTTTTCTGGTTGAACACAGACTAGGGACTTTATATAAAAGCAGTGATGCTCGGTGAATCAGGGTTCAATATTTCCTAAGTGACGTTAAAATAACAGGCAAAGGATTAGCTATGCTACAAAAAGAATCTGAAGAGAGTGCCTTTTTTTTTTTTTTCCTAAGTTTCTTCCAGAGGTACTTTTGTAAACCATGACAAAACAGTGTGATGTTAAAGAATCTCAGTTGTGTTAAAATACCTCTAATTATTGGCCTTATAAATCCCTTGGGTAATGATAAACTGTCCCAAGATAATAGCAAAATACCCTGACGGACTTTGATCAACCAGGATCCATTCTTACAGACTTACAGAGGCCCCATGAAAGTCTTTACTCCACTGGAGTGCAATTCTGAACAATTATTTCCATTCTTTCAGAAGGAAATCTGCACATACAGTGCCTGTGGAGTCAGGCTAATATTAGTATTTGTAGCAAGAAATTCACAGCAATATTTAATTTCTCAAAAGAATGTGTTATTCAGTCTCCCCATCAGAAATAAAAAGGGGAAACATGAAACAACCAGGGAAGACTGACAGCTTCCCCACACAGCCTGGCTGTAACACGAAAGTATTTTCCCACAAGAAAGAACCAGGACAGGACCTGGCTCATGGTAATTCCACTTTTTCTCAAATGTTGGAAGGAATCCCCTGAAAAACTTAGGCAGCACAAGGATTTTCCTATTTGTGTCAATTCTGAGAGGCTGCTGGTACCTGAAGGGCACAGTAGAATCTGCAGAACTACTTGAAACCAAGATTCAGACCAGCAGTGGGAAAATTCAGTGTTTTTACATTAATGTTTTCCTCTTGAAGTCCTTACACAGCTCAGAATTTCACTGTAAACCATTCTGCTGCTTTCGCCGACATGCTCTTTGTTTCAGAGTCTTTCAGGTATCTATCCTTTTTTGCTGCATGTTTGCAGAGTTTCCTTTAGTTTCACATCATGTTTAAATTCAGATACCACAGCAAGCACAGACATTTTGTTGGTTTAGATTATTCATACAGGCATTCAGTTGTTGGAGGTGATGCTATCTTCTCTGACCTTACCCATGACTCAATTGTGTCTTAAAAGCAGTTACAGGAATTTTCATTTAGTGAAGAAGTGCAGACTGTATTTCTTTTATTTGACTAAGCTGTTTCCTATTACTTATTGTACTCTCTTGACAGTAATAAATTTCATAATGGTTGCTAGATTTCAAATCAACTATTACACTATCTAGATGGAACAGTAAATCAATAATGGATGATATACAAATCATATCTAATAGCTGGGATGCAGGGGATTTTTGCCTTAAGGTGTCACACTCGGTAATCACTGTAGTATTTATTGAAAAAATAGCCAAATACTATGAAATCAATAATAAATTGGCATAAATATATGAAGATATTTTCATAAGCTCAGAGGACAGAGCTGGGAGGATAAAAAGTACTCATTATGCATGCACTTACAGAGCCTTATTAATTAGTGTGCTTTATCACATACTTTGTTTTCTATGTTTCTGTTGAAGCTCCCACTTTGAAAACCAGATAAATCTGGATTGCGACTTGGTAAAATACTCTAACAATAGGTGTTAACATTTGTATTTCAATAGGTCTGGGTGTTTCATAGTTTTGCTTAGGAGAAGTTTCCGATGTGATAATTTCTCATGCATTCACTTTTATGTTCCACTCAAAGAGAAACATAATAACCGCACAGTAAACCTTGACATTATGGTCAACAAGACTAGAAAATTAAATATTGGTATAGATGCAATCAAAATTAAAGCTCAATTCTGATTCTGTGCTTCATGCTGCACTTCTTATTCTCATTGGCTAAATAGGAGATTGGAACTTACAAGTAATGCATAACCAAGCCCTAGATTGCTTATTGAACATAACGGTAACGCACTTTTTACAAGTTCATACAATCTAGCTTGAATTTTATTGAAAATTATTGAAAATAAAGTAATATCCTGTGAGGTTCTGTAGCTAACTGAAGTTTTAGTAGTCAAATAGCCATCTCCTTCTTTCCTTTCCTTTCCTTTCCTTTCCTTTCCTTTCCTTTCCTTTCCTTTCCTTTCCTTTCCTTTCCTTTCCT
>JAOXNO010000033.1:77087875-77119024 GCA_028565335.1 Limnodromus scolopaceus | reverse complement strand
TGTAACTGTGTGGCACCGTAGCAGCACACTGAGTTTTTCAGCCGGTAGAACACACTTAACACAAAATACAAAACTTACTGTGAAGAATTCTTCTGCGCATTTAGAATTCCATATTTCAGTCAATACCAAAGTTTTACACAGCTTCCTAATGCCTGTTTTTGGAGATACCTCTCCTGCAAACCGGCTATTGAGGAAAGATACTGTGTATCTCATCCCTGACAAACTCGTGATGGGCTTTCTTGAATGGGCATAAACCCATTGGAGTTTGGTAGATTTAGGCAATATAAAACTGGGTTTTGAAGATAACCTTGTGTATTGTGATGACAGCTAAGACACAGCTCATATAGAGAGGTGAAATGTCATTCCTAACCTTTTCCACTGGTAATGTCTGTTCCTAAGTAGTCTTTAACAGAACATCCTGAATGGTGCCACTATACAAATAGAAAGGTAACATAGGAACTGCTGGCTGAGATAACTATTTTAATGATTATCTGAACTGTTAGTCCCAATTGTAGTTGGGAAGTCAGGAAGCACAAAGATGTGTGCTTGTATGAATGAATTCCAAAATGCATCGACAGACTGTCTTCTGCTGCTCTGACAGATGTCATTTGGGATAAGAAAGAAGCTATTTTGTAATATCTTACAAATAGCACATTTGCAGTGTATGGTATAGCCAAGGTGCTGTATTCATTAATGAATACTAATCTAGTAAAGGAAAGGCCAAGTTTTAGACAGTTCTATCATGGTAAATGCAATGTGCCTTGTCTCCTCTTGATTTTAAAATCTTAGTTAGATTGTTTCCTCTTTTAGATTTTTGTCCCTCTCTGTCTTCAAAGAAACCAAAGAACCAACATCTGTGTGTCTCAGGGTTAGAAGCTTTGACCAAGCCCATGCTTGGAGTCAGTTTAGAAGAAACAAAATCTCTTTGACTCCTTCTTCCTTAGTCCTGGTTTGTCTTCTGACCTGAAATCATTTTACTTTTCAAACAGCTACTGAATTGTCAGACTAAGCTTTTCTGCAACCCATGAAGATCAATAGATTTTATATTTACAGTGTGGAAGTTTTCAGATTTACAATACCAGAATTTGTCTATTATTACACAAATAGTTAGAAAAATCAGTTCTTATTACTTTTCAATACGAATAAAATAAGGAAAATATATTAAGGGATATGCTGATAAAATTCAGGAGTACTAAAATTAGGACAAAATACTATCCTCTTGGTTGCTATCCCCTCCTAGTGCATCACAGTGCTTGGATTTTAAGGCCACACTGGCTGAGCAAGCTGGTCACTGCCAGAGGAAAACAAACCAAGTACACTAAGTCATGTTCTGTGATAACTGTCCACATGAAATTGTATACCTACATCAAAAATTCCTTAAAGGAGAATAAAAAACATTTTAAAAGTTACTTTTATTCCCTAATGGCCTCTTCTTCACTCAAAATTTCAGTCTTTAGGAGCATGTACAACAAAAGGTATAAAATACAGAGTTATTTAGTCTAGGAATGGTAATAAATATAAAAAATGTGAAAAGAATAAGTATACAATAGTTAGGAACTTAAGATGCAGTGAGCTAAGCTATGATGGATAGACTTTTCTGAAAGGCTTTTCCATCTGAAAAAAAAGCAACTCCTTTTTAATAGAAGCATGCCAGATGGTTTAGCAGAACATCCATTAGTCAATCTGATAGCAGGCAGTGTAATTTACTGTCTGCGATGCTAATGATGGTGCCTAGATCTATGAAAAAGGTCTGAATCATTTTTATACAGAAGCTTGGTGGGCACTGAATTCCAGCACGAGAAGAAGCAAGGAAGAAGCATTGGGACTGATGGTGTTTGTCGTTCTGTTCTTTCAAGAGATGATATGACCAATGTGGATCTGTTGCACTAGACTCAGTGAACCAAGTCATGAATTAACAAGTTGCAGTGTGAAGAGGCAGTTACTAAAAGCAGTGTATGTTAGTCAATGATTTAAGAAAACATTTGTGCATGTGTAGAGTTCCATTCATAAAGTGCAAATCCTTGAGGCTGCAATGGTTGAAAGAAGAAATCAGTATCTTTATTTACAGCTAAGTATTCATCTTCTCCCAAATGCAGGAACAAGGAGAAAAATTAGTATAGGTACAATCTGTCAATCAAGTGATATTCAAAAGCCAAATTAATTACAGTTTTGTTCTAATAACCCCATGGTAAAGTTACCTACTTAGAATAGTTATTAAAGCTGCAACCCCTATTCTCCTTGATTCCATCATTCTCAGGACTAAAAAGAAATAAAAGAGAGAAGGTACAGATCCCTTCCACCACCATTTGCAAAGACTCCTCAATGCTTCATTTGGGATTTGGTTACTCCCATGTCTGTTTTAGAGCTGTACAATGAGAGCGGAGACTTACACCTAGACCTTCAACTGTTTCTAGAAGGAACCTGTTCTTTAAACATTGCAAATAATTAAATATAACCAAAGCTAAACTGTGCTTTAAAATATTTTTCTTTGCAAAGTTGGCAAATCATTGCAAAACATCACAAATATTTTCTCGTACTCGTCAGTATTAAGCCAAAGCGCTTTTTTCTTTTTTCATAAAAGCTTAGTTCAACAATAAAGATAGCCATACAGTGAAAACCAAAATTAAAACTCCATGTCATCTGTCTGTTTCTACATGTATGACTTCTGCTGAAGTGAATGAACACTGTACTTACATAACTGATGAGGTAATAAAGAACCTGAATTTTTTTTTCCTGTGCCTGCTGGTTAATTCTAAGATTAGTGTTCAGTTTAATGTTGAGTCTCAGACAATATTTCAATATCATGCTCTGGAGAAATTGTTGGAATCCTGAACATTAAGTCAATAGGCCTTCTGTCTTGTTCAAATAATCCAGTTTCCCTTAGGCGAGACCCACGCTGATCCCCAGTGTGAAACTCATTATCTTTCTTATGGACTAAAATATGACATGTTAGCTAATAAATTATTAATACCACATGTTATAAATACAAAGGAGTTTACCTAATGAAAGAAGAGTTCCATTTTTATACTGTCTTAGAATTCATCTTAAGGTAAATGCTAACTTGGGACAATAAAAGCCACTTACATTGAAAAAATAAAATAAAATAAAATAAATTGGAAAGACCAGATTGCATAATGGAAAATTACTGCAAGAAATATATGTAAAAAGTTATATGTGAAGATGGTTGTGCATGCAGATCAAAATATTTCTGTAAAACGGCAGGAAGAAGAGAGAGAGAAGAATGGAAGGAATTACAGCTAGAGGCAAGCTCTCATGCTAAACACCAAATCTGGCAGAGACTGTCATGAGTAGGGCTTCCCACAATAAATAACTTTTGAAGAATCAGGCCCTAGCAGAGTAAATGATTACTTCAATTATGATTAAAATAGTACTTCAGGGAGAACAGACTAGATTCTTCATATTATTGCTCCAAGTTGGAATCCAATTAAAAGCCTGAATTTTGACAGTGCTGCTTGCTCTGAACTCTACTAATGCTGCACTATCATCTCTCAAGTTTTGTCTTAAATATATTTATTTCTGGAAAGTCTGAAGTGAATGAGATAAAGGATCATGGAGAGAAGAGAGTCTAGAAGAGAAACTACCCATTAAGAAATGGGAAGATGGTTCAAGGAGAGAAATGCTGCAGAAAGGTGATTGTCAATCAGAACTTAAATAACTGAAAAGTAAAAAAGAAGCTTTATGATAGTGGGGATGGACATGAAATCTGATTTGGTGTGGAAATGATCCTCTTTTAAGAGAGAGTGTTCATAATCAAAATTTGTTATAACACTTCTTTTTGTATTCTATTTAGGAAGTAAAGTGCAAAACATAGAAACCTATTCACAGGGAATTGTTGATTGTCCATGGAAAGGAAAACCTTTCCACAGGAAAGGAGACACTTCCCAAGCAAAAGTAAAACCAAGGGTAAAAGGAAAGAGCTCATAGGAAGATGTTCTAACAATAGAAGGCAAGGTATTGTCTTTTTACCATTTCCAGTCACTCAAATTTCTCATGCATTTAAAAATTCGACAAGATTTTGTGCTCGTGCTCAATTCTTAAATGGGTTACATGTTCAAAACATCCAAGGAATTATAGGAATTTTTATAATTTCATCAAATTAGAGTATATTAAAGGAAAACAAAACACTGTTTTAGTTAAAAACAAATCTGTTTAGAGGCTGGATATTCTCAGTGAAGATGACCTTAAACAGCCACCTACATGAACAGGTTCCTTCAGTGATTTTTCATGCTTCCAGCTACCAAGCAGTTGTAAACCCAAAGTTAGTACTAATCCAACAGCTACGTCCTTTATCATAGTCTCTGATCTCCTTTGTAAATCAGTGACCACTCATTCTCATACAAAGAGCCATAGTGAATGGATTTAAACTGTACCATATGTTTTTAAGTACAAGGAAGTCTCACAACCTTTTTCCTCCCCTTGCTCCCTTCCTGTTTAGTTAAAGACAACAGTAGACCATTGAAAGTTGTTATTGATTTCCCAGTTCAAGGGAATTATTTTATCTGAGTTTCAAAAAGAGAGTAATTCGGTACCGCATTGGGTGCGATACATGGTCTGTGATTCCTTTCATGCTTTATTCTTTTTTTCACCTGCAAAACAGAAATCATAGAATAGTTTGGATTGGAAGGGAACTTTAATGAATGTAGTAGGCAGTGTTTTGTTTTCAGAGGAATGACTGTAACATTCTCTATATTATATGTCACCTGACATTATGCATCCTGGGCAACATTACAGATTTAATAATAAAACCCAGTTCTGCCAATTGTAAGCAGGAACTACCCCATTAAAGTCGACAAAATTATTTAGATTGAATTTATGCAGAAATATTTGGAGAATGAGAGCCATAAACCACAAATCTTATTGAAGAGAAATCTTACAAAGGTTGGCTTTTTTTGCTGCCTTAATTGTCCACTATAAGTTAACCTGGTAATACATACTACCATATTTCAAATAATAAACAAAACAAAGTCAAGTCTCCAGCATTTCTATTTCTCCTCCATGAGAAAAACTCTAAAAGAGAAGGAGTTCTGCCATAAGATTACCACTTTTTGCTAATGTTTGCTTTGAAACGAAGTGTTTGAGCTCAGCATGAATGTTACATTTGCAAACTGATGCAGATCTTTGAAGTCCTGAAGAACATTGCCCATGCCCAGTGGAAATGCTGCCTTCAGCTTCTTGTGGCTGAGTGGTTGTTTCTGCTGATGACTACTCATTGTTTTCTGTCCAGTCTGTAAAATACTGTACCATTATATGGAGGTGGACGTGATCATAATTAGATGGCAACCCAGTGAAGGCACGTACGAGGTCCATGAGCTGATTTTTGCCCACTCTGTTAACAGTGAAGGAATAACTACTCCTGTAAGATCTCATGCGTTCTCATAGCCTACTGCCTACAGGGCCTTGATGATGAGCAAACATAGTTGGTATTAAAAAAAATTAAGAAAAAGCCAAAGCTGTAGTCACAGCATCCCCTCAGAATATCTATTGGTAGCAGGCAGAAACAAGGGGATAATTTATGGCCACAACATAAGAATAAGTATTTTCCTTTAGATTTAAAGCTTTATTTTTCTTTAATATTTTAGACCTTTTGTCCATATAATGAAGTTTTGCCTTGTCTTAAAATTGTAATATTTCTTCATACTTTGATGAATATTTACAACTTTTACAATGATTTAATAGAGTGATCGAGCTAGGATTGCAGCTAGACTCTGATCAGAATTACGTGGGATCAATGGTACCATGTTGCAAACTGAAATGCTTTTAAGAATTTTATACCATATAACGTTATGAAATACTTCAGAAAGAATCTCCCTGTTCACTTTGATCTTCATTTTTTATTGTTTACATTAATTCAATTTCTTCACAAAAGCCATCTTTTAATATCAAGGTATCTTTAATTGGTTTTGAAAGTGTATTCTAATGGAATTTTCTCAGATAACCTTTAACAGTTTAAACAGGTTAAATTTTAATGTCATTTATGTTGGAAAGGTGTTCAAAATATTATACTACTAAATATTTAATGACATCATTATGGAAAATTTAGCTATTTCCAAACTAGACTCAGGAGGCCAGAGGTATCATTCCACACTAGTTCTTGAATTGTTAAACAGGTCTACTGAGATTTGAACTCTCTTTCAAAATTTAATAATATAGTTTAGGTTGCTGCTAACTTTGCAAAATATAGTATTCTTGCACAGATGTGAATGTTAATTAAAAAGTCTCTTGTGAGTGTGAATGGGTTTCAGGGTGATGTTTTTGTTCATGTTTGTATCATTTAGGAAAACTTGGAGTATTCAAGTATTTGTGTATTCCTAAACATAACGTACATAAAAGACTACAGTCAGCTCTAACGGCTGCATAGGACTATAAGAAAATCATATTTACATGTAAGTGCCTTCAGTGGCTTATGTCTACAATAGTGCTGTCACTAAAGGAATTAATCGATGATCGTCAATCAAACAGTTCAGTAATAACACTTGTCCTATAACTTCAATGAAATACTCATTTTCTGAAATATCTGCAGACTGTTTATCAAGTATCCCAGAGGGAAAAAAAAATGTTTATGTTGTGAATGATTGAGAGCACTTTAAATAATCCTTCCTATTTTCAATGGGGGGTGGAAATGGGCAGGCTGTCGGCAGAAATCAAAAAAGGAACACAGCTATGATATAAGCTCCCCTCCGTTTCCTCCCAAGTGGAGAAATATTAAAACACTTAAAATCATAATATAGGAATGTGAGTTAAAAAGGCATTGTCACCTAAGTACGTATAGTAGAATCCAGAAACAGAAGCCTCATATAGTGATTGTTAGAGAAGAGAGAGATGACACACTCGTCAACGTGTACCCTTTTAAAATACTCTGAATTTTCTTCAAAATATACTTCAAAAGAACAATTCATTGTCTAGGTCTCACATAACTATGTTGAAGCATAACTTAAATGTAATATTTGTAAGGCATATCATAATTAACTCCATTCACATTTCTCCCTTCAAATTTTACAGAGAAAAACACCATAATAATAATAGTAATAGTAATAGTAATTAATAGTAATAGTAATAGTAATATAATGTGTAAGGTTATCTAGGTAAGTTCTCCTATTTATTAGTTCTTTTAGATTGATCCACTGCTAAAAGAGGTAATTTTTATTCTTCTACTGTAAGAAAAAAATTATCCCAAATCACTATTTTAGTCACTTTTAGGGAAAGTATTAAAGTAATGTAATGAAAACTATATAGAAGAAAATATAGAAGTCATAGGACTAGGGAACTTTTACTTATTTACAAACAATATTTTCACCCTTTTCTGTTTCTTTCTCTCGGAGATGAACTTTGGATTTTAGAACATTTACATGTGAATAAAGTTTGCAGGTTTAGAGAAGTAAACAGTTAAATCAATAAAACAATTTACCTGTGCTTCGTATGCTGCCAAGTAATATATACTAAATAATTATGTATTATCAACTATAAATACAAACAGAAGACTAAGCAGTCTCTGAAAAAGTCGATTTTTACCTGAGAAATACTAGCATGAGGGAAATGAAAAATTTTCTGTAACTTTTACATTAACCACCAGACATATTCTTATTGCTTTTACCTTAGCATAACTTATATTACTCTTTTAAAAGTAATTTTGATTCTTTCCCCCAAATAACCTTTGTGAGTCCAGAAATGAAATGACTCAACCTCCTCAAAAGAAAATGTAATTGAGAATGTATTGCTAATATTAATTTTAATTTTTTGACCACCAGAGTGTCTGCATATGTGGGAATACTTATAATTCAGAAACTGATGGCATGGGCAAAAAAAGACACATACCTGGCTGCACAATTAGTGAAGCAGTGCTGGGAATCTGATAACCCCATACAAATGGCCAAGATCATAGAAGGAATGTGTGGTCTATAAAAGGATGAAATCTATCATCAGAAGCGATAGCTTTATCGGATGTGTACCTCAGCTAAAGCTGCAGCCCTGTGCTATGGAACAGATAAGCTGATGACAATCTGCAGAATTTTTTTTCATCATTTTAGATTCCCTTGCAAGAATTCCGTCTGCGGCACAGCTTTCTCTTCCTTCCTTCCTTCCTTCTGGACAACACTGTGCAGATGAGATTTTTTGCCTGAAATGTTTAGTTACAAGCCAAAAAAGATGAAAACATTAGATCTCTTACTACAGCAGTTGGATCTGAGAGTTTGTTTCTGTCAGCAGCTGAAGTATTTCCTCTTGCAAATATATACTTGATAAATTAATAGAAATCCCCAAACCAGAATAATTTTAAATTAAAATACGCAATCTTTCTTCCTCCAGACAAATATTTAATAAAGATAATATTCCTGTGGGTTTTTCAGGAATCAAGATAGATAATTTGGGAATTTGTTGCTTTTTTCTTTATATGAGTAACCAACACAAATGTCCATGTTAATTCACGTATTTTATACCAAAAATTACCAGAGAGTAAATGAGAAGTCTGGAGATTAACACAGAAAGAACATTTAGCTTAGAAGCTTCAGGGTCTTTTCATGTGTCAGGATTCAGTTGTATAATTGCACTAAATGTTTCACAACATACATGAAAAAACCACCATGAACAAAACGATTGCAAAAGATAAAGCAGTCTTATTGGCCACAATGATACATTAGTCTTAGATTCATTAGACTCTTTTAGATTATATGAAAATAGAAAAGCCTAGGAATATTGTTTGCTCTGATGTACTTTCACAGAATACCTTTTTTTTTAATTTATATTATTTTTAGTCTATGGACCCAGGATTGAGCTCTAATCTCACTGGAAAAGTGCTCATCTATATGTCTCCCAAAATGTTAAACCTAGGGTTGTGATATGCATTTTTTATGACAGTTCAAGACTTCACACAAAGGAAATTAAATGCTTAATGAGTGACCGATGTTATACTTCTGGAAATATGATGTTAGTCTGTTACTTACTATGGAAAAAAGCACTTAGTAGGGTTGAGCAGGTAGGAAAACCAGAAATACATAGGATTTCAGTCGATGCAGCACAGGAAAACAAAGCCATAGAGTCTCCTGACAATAACCATAAAGGTATATATAAGTGAACTGGGAAAAACCTGGAAGGAAGTTTAAGACTGGGCAGAAGTCTAACTTCTGAAAAAACCGTCTCTTTTCCTTCTTTGCCCTACTGCCCAGGAAGGAACACACTAAGATAAAAATTCCTGCAGAGCGGTGTAAACAGAGTATGTTCGACTGAGCCCACTGTACGATAACATTAAAGTTTCAGTATTCTGCTACAGTTTTTGTTTTATTTATAAAAATATTTCTGAGATTTAAATTATTAAAAGCAGCAGAAACAAATTCAAAGGTATTTCCTTTTGACATTTTGGATAGATAGGAAAATTCTGCAGATGTAAAGAAAGGTAATATAGTTTTTTGGATAGTGATTCTCAATTTTTTATCAAGTCCACGGGGAAAACTGCAATTGCTCCCAGCCCGTTCTTCAGATGTTGATATACTGTAATTACTGCACAACTCTGTGCTAAAAAATTGGAAGTGTAGCAAAAGACTATCTCATCAGAACCCTTAAGCAAACAGTTTCACCAAGCTTTTACAGTAACACTACCCAGTCCCAAAAAATTACTGAATAAATTTATGTGCTCATTTAGACATATTTTTAGTTTAGTGAACTAGAAGATTCCATTTTCTATAAGTAAACAGTCCAGCAAAACAGTGCAATTTCTGGCATTTTCCAAATATGTAAGATTGTTTTAGCAACGGTATTGTCACTTAGGGAGGGTGAACGGCAGGACCGAGAGTCCCAACATCAGTTCTTTTAAGCAAAAGAATCAAAAGCTCTATGAGACCATAAAAAGGCCAATGTTAATACATTTTACTCAGCCCACAGGGCAGTATTGAACCAGAAGCTCTACTGGGCTGACCAAAACTCGAGTAACAAAACCATGTCATTTGTTCTTTGGAGCAGCTCACCCTTCACCGTATGTCTGCACAGCTCCCGTGATAAGGACTAAGGGGGTTTCCTGCTTCTCTTTTACTAGCTCAAGATACATCTTTCCTTCCAGAGTTAACCATCATCTCAAAAGGACTAAAAGTCACTACCCCTGACATAGCTCAGTAAGAAGTCCAGCTTCGTGACCCAAATTCTTTTTAATGTAACACTCATCATTAACAGTATCACAATTAACTGTATTTCTCTTGTAAACCTTATTTCAATAATTTTATACAAATCTCCATTTACCGTAATTCTTTCTGTAATATAATTTTAATTTTCTGTATCATGCAACTTGACATTCCGACTTTCTCAGATATTTCAGATAAAGTTCCAGCACTCTGGGCTAGAACTAAGTATGTAAGTCTGAGCTTAATTTAGTGAATTGTATATTAAAACCTATTGATCTTACGCCCTTGTAACACAAATTGGTGATAGCCAGTGTATATTAGAAGGTACAATTACAGAGCAAGCTAAGACGCATTACCACATATCGAGGCAAATGTTCCTAATCTGCTCTCAAATGTGGACATACATTTTCCCTAATACTGTGAGAAAAAAAGCATTTTATGGGTAAGTGGGGACCGCAAGCCTCGCTTTGCCCCCACCTCACTGTCCAGCCAGATGCAGAGATTCATAGCAGTCATTGGCTTAAAGAAATGGTTTTCATGCATTTTTAGCATTTTGCAGGTAACATCTTACAATTTGAAATCAGTTAAATTGAAGAAAATAAAGCGGGAAATTCTTCTATAATTTTAAATTATAGTCCCATGCTACTCCTCCCATGAACATGTGTGTTAATTTCAATGACACTTTTATGGAGTTCATCACGTGTTTGAATATTCCTGCTTTTAGGTCATCCTCTTTCACTGAGCTCTCTCTACAGCTCAGTAATACTTTACAGTCTTTTCTCCCAGTATTGATCTTTCTGTTGCCATTCTTGCATTAAGGCTATAAGACTGCACTTGTAAATCCCCGCTGAGTCTAGAACTAGTGGTGAATACAACTTACATGTTAAGCAGCTTCAGACCGCATCACACACATTTCTTAAGTTACCACTGATTTTTTTGGTGATTATTGAGTATTCACTCTAGATTTAGGATGCTGTTAGGAGTTACACAAGGGTATAAGTGTATATGCTCGGGGATATAGTTTAGTGTTGGGTGTTGGGTTGGGTGTGGTGTGGGGTGGTGTGTGTTTGGTTTTTTTATTTGGTTGGTTAGGTTTTTTTCTTCATTGGTTGGACTAGATGGTCTTAAAAGGTCCTTTCCAACCTCGGTGATTCTGTGATTTCTGAGAATTGCCTCTCTGTCTTTCCCAATGTGATGCTGCTGGAGTTGTCTGGAATAGCTTGGTAGGAAAAGGAAAGTCTCACCATTGAGTCATTCTTTAGTAAAATTTTTATTCCTAATACCATTCCATAAAATAAATTAAGAAAGTGAATTTTGGGGACTATGTGTTACAAATTTAAGCTAGCAGCATCACTGGCTAAAATATTCCGCAATGGTAGTCTCTGCTGCCCTGTCCTCACGTTCCTCTGGGATGGCTGGATAAACTCCAGCATCCTAGCTTCAAATTCCACTGTGTTGCATTACTTTGGCCCTGCCAAGAATTGACAAAATAACAAACATAAATAACATAAAACAATCCCGGCTTCCAGAATGCAGCCGTGTTTCCCAGCCAGCCAGAACTGATAGAAAGCATTACTTTGGAATGCAGCTCTGCTTTATGTAAACCTTAAACTAAATTAATGAGCTGCTTTTTTGTGCTTTCCAAACAGGGTATTAGACTATTTTCTGCAATTTTTCTTTCCTCTGTCTTCCACTATAATCACTTTCTTGCAAGGGTAGTGCTTCAGTCTGCCATTCTTCATCAAGAACAGCTTTTCAAGCACTTTTAACCATTTTTTGTGATAGTGGCAGACTTATGTGAGATAAAGACAAAGTGGAGCTATATGTTATCATTGTAATGGGGGCACTTGACTGCACGTCACTTGAACAGTTCTCCTACTGCCTGCATGTAGACCTTCACTACGACAGCCTAAAACCACAGATCTCACTTTGGAGTTCTAGAGAAGAGTCCAGTGGTAGATAAGCAATTTCTCACACTCGAACTCTCCTCCTCTAGGGAAGCAAGCCTCACACTGCTTTCCAGTATTTCCCAGGGTCCGGGAGATATATTTCAGACAATACATAAATACAACTTGAAAAAAATTTTAAATTTTTATATTTTTAAATTGCAAATTATTATATTATCGTGCATTGTATGCTTTTATAGAATTTTTTCATCCAATAAAAAAAAGTAGATATTTTGTGGCAATTAACCAAAACTAAATACCACATCTTTGTTGTGGGTACTAGTTTGTGCTGGAAAGGAATGAGAGAGGAAGAGGAAAAGCACCATCATTTTGGGTTGAATGAAAGACTGTTTGAAGAAGGAATGAAGCCAATCTATTTGCCAGTTAAGGGAACCGAAACAGCAGTTTGAGAAACTTTCCCTATCCTGTTCAGTGAAGAAGGAATATCAGCAGCAAAGATTCAATCAGCACCAAAAACTGACAGAACGGTTTAACTCTGTAGTTCTCTGGCAGGCTTACTGAATGATGAGGGAGATCTTTTTAAGGTCTCAAGAAAAGTCGTATCAGGGAACTTGGAAGAATTCTTCGTGTTTCACTATGTCTATATCAACCTTCTTTTTCCATCAGCTTGCATCCAAACATTACCCTTCTTTGTTCCAGAAGGCACAGCCAGCTGGCTTCTTGCATTTAAAAACCCAATGTACAGAAAATGGAATGATAACTACACATAAATCACTTCTTCATTTGCAGTGTCACATTTCTGAAGCTCCTTATATATAACACAGTTCCTTCCTCACCACACTTTTTTAGACGGAAACCTGTTGCTCCTACAATAAACTGAGGGACAATTCGTTTGTTTGAATCTATCTTTGTACAATCAGGAACAAGAAAGGCTAATTTTAAATCCTCTCAAAATCAACAGGAATTGTCCATTAATGGTTTCAGCTATACTAGATACTTGCATCAGTATAAAAAGTGGGTGAAAAACTAAGTCTGAGCAACAACATCTAAAATCATTGGAAGGTATGAATCACGTACCTTATGTGAGATAGAGTATAATTACAGTATATGGTTACACGGTACTTTAAACACCTACTTGGGTTTAAATTCTTTAGAATTTTACTGCAAACATCTATATTTACAAATTACAAAAGCAAAGATAATAAACATGGGTTTAACACGCAACATACAGAACACTTGCCAGTTCAAAGTCTGAAGCCAATCTGAAGCATGTAATGAATTTATATCTGGGGTACAAAATAGGTATCTAAAGTGACATCCTGAGGCACAGTTAATAAGATTGTCTTATGTAAGGCTATCTGGTAATATGATCATCTCTAATGAGATTACTCCCAAGTAATCCCTCTACAAATTAAATTAATGAATGATATACATTCACAATGCAAGAATGCAGAACTAAAATGTGCTCAAAACATTTTAAGGTTAATTTCAAAGGATTTCTCTATCCCTCTTAAGGCTGAGTTATTATGCACATAATAATGTATTGTGTTAAATCAGAGGAGGCAAAAAACAAGGAGACCCACAGGAAATAGAATATTGCCAATATTCTATCTTTGTGAGTATCACATGTCACTTGAAAATGATAACCAAATAATTAAACAGAAAACAGCTCCTGTCTGGAACCCAGTACTGGATACTGCAGGTACAAGAATCAAAGGGAATACTAAAATGTAGTATTGAATCTGCTGAATTGGAGAGGAAGGGCGAGGGAAAATTATTTCCCAGCCCGCTGAAAGTCATATAGGGAAAAGAGAGAGGAAGTATCAAAAAAATACATTACAATGAGAGGTTTCTTTCAGCTCTGTCAACCAGAAATGGAGGTAGGTGGGAGCTTTAAAATGGAAGGTATAATTGGAGTTAAGGGGGAATAGATATAGGTCATAAGTGGTTTAAACCTTTTCTCTGTATGCTGTTTGCTGTTATGAAAAATGAACCTGGCTATAAGTAGCTTCTTTCAGTGATGTGATTGTCCTGCTATTAGGAACTGTAGAGGACATCAGGCACGTTACAGCAGGAATTTTGTGAAGATCTTGTGTTTATCTCATTGGTAAGCCCAAACAATCATTAGGAGACACGGCACAAAGCATGTCTCATGTAAATTTTCCGTAATAGCATTCAATGATGCATTTAATTGCCGTGAAGGCAGGAGCCAGCATACTATGAATATCCTGACTCACCTCCAGTTTGGGAGCATTGTTTTTCATGAAATAACCACACGAGAGCGTTTCTGCCTTGTTAAGTCATGTTTATTCTCTGCCTATTTCTGTCAGACTGATCCAAAAGAGATTGATACTGGGGACTTTTTTTCCCCTGATTGTAGAGCCCTTTACTGAGGATGTGAGTTAATTTCCATCCCACTTGAAGCATTTGAAACATCATTTAATCTGGCTTTGAAGAACTTAAACCTAAGCATCGAAGCAATCTGTATCATACAGCCAAAACAAGATATCTAACAGAATATTTTGGCTCTTAGGGAGCAGAATCCTCTTTCTTCTCCTTGTCTTCCTTCCGGCTGCTACAGAACACATGCTCTTCCCTAAGCGGCAGAAGCACCAGTGGCAATCAGGAACCCTGCCCTTTGGCATCCTGTTCAAGATGTTCTCCATGTAGGTGACATCGACCTGCCTTTGCAACACCTTTATCTTACATCCTCTGGTGACTGATTGATGAGAGAACATTGTTTGGTACTACATAAAAATGGAAGATTTGAAAAATCACCAAGAAAATGTAAATAAAAGCAGCACAGGGTGACAGCAGAAAAGAATGTATAGGGTATAGTACCTTTTTTATGTGCCAACTCCTATAGAATTTGATGTCTTCAGTGGCTCTAATGGGCAGGCAGAAGAGTCAAACTGCAACACTGTAATTTGGGAAGCTGAGGAGACCGTTCTCCACATGAAGTGAAAGATTAGATGGAAGGAAAGTTATGAAATCGGATGGTGACTCAGAGATTTGACCTTTCCAATTGGGCAAGGGACTTTAAAGCTTTCTTCACCGTGGAATACCATCTGAAACAAGGCAGGAGGCAAAGGACTGCTGTCACACATTGGCATTTGGTAAAGGTATACCAAAAGGATACTAAAGCAAAAAGATTTAACCATGTAACCATGATGCCAGAGAGGGAACATTAAGGTCAGGAAAAGCATTATATTGAAAATGGAATCAGAGTAAATCAGTAAATCACTTCAGACTAATGCCAGCCTGGTCCTGTGGATGGACTCCCTGTCAAAGCACAGTAGTTGTGCTCAGAGAACATGTCCTCTGGTTGAGTTTCTTCCCAGAAGAACGTGGTGGATGTCCTCTGTGGCTGCTGGGTGTTATGACACATCCCACATTAAATGGGATGGTGGGCACGTTTGCTTCTTAACTGCACTCTTGATCTCAGCGAAACCATTAGTGCAGACACACCCTCAGGACTGCTGAGGAACAACCAGTTAGGTGAGCTCCTTTTCTGATTTTAATGCATCAGTAGAAAAGAGAAAAAGCACAGCATTACTTCTAGTGGAGGGAAGTGACTGACTCTATCCTCCCCTGCAATTACATGACTATTTTGAAGTCAGTTGTGCCTAAATGCTACATTAAGCAATTTTCAGATCTCAAAAGCTGTCTCGTAAGCCAATTTCACATATGAGTTTTTAAAGAGAATCGGTCAACAGTATTAATTTCAATTAAAGCAGAAAGATTATAAGAACCAAGGCAGAATTTTTCATGCCTATAAAAGGATGTTTAATATGACAGGATGGAATCTTCTCCCTGAAGCGCAAAGGAAAGGACGAGGCACATACTCTGTGTTACTGGAGCCTATGGCATTAATAGTGTTTAGAATCATAGAATCACATGGTTTGAACTGGAATAGACCTTAAAGACCACCCAGTTACAACCCCCCTGCCCTGGGCAGGGACACCTCCCACCAGACCAGGTTGCTCCAAGCCCCATCCAGCCTGGCCTTGAACCCCTCCAGGGATGGAGCAGCCACAGCTTCTCTGGGCAACCTGGGCCAGGCTCTCACCACCCTCACAGCAAAGAAGTTCTTCCTAATACCTAACCTAATTTGTCAGTTGTGACTCTGCAGATGGTATTTGTATCAAATGAACTCAGTAGTCTGTAGATCATGTTCTTGTTCAGTCAAGAAATGATAAGAAATAGAAAGAAATTGTAAGACCACTCTGCTCAGCTTCCTTATTTACTGCTCATTCTACAGCAGTGAAGTCACGGCAGGTGTGGTAAGTAGCAAGACTTCTCCCTAACTGAGTGGTTTGTCTATCCAAACTAATTCAGCTCACCACAAGGCAAAGTAGTTGCCTAAACCAACTACATTTTGGCTTAATTTCTATCCCCTTGCAACTATTCAAAAAATCCAATGAAAAGCAACTGTAAAACACAAAATATATCTGCGAATGGCAGAAAAATAAATAAATGGCTCTAAGTAGTAAGCAAGAATCATTTTCTACTTGTTTGGGAATATCCATATCCAACCTGCATTGTTGTGAACCCCAAAAAGTGTGGTCCATCATGGTATCGTACCGGGTTAAACAATTACAGATATCTTTGGTTATGTTTAGGCTCCTGATCATTGCCTTAAGAGTTTTCTGCACTTACAGGAGGGCCAGAAACAGGAGTGTACCTCAGTTCTCACAGACTGTTACAATAAAACAGGCACGATTATAGATCAAACACATGTCCTACAGTAACTGGATGACCATTCTGACAAGATGGATCTCTTGTGAACAAACAGAAGGCAACTGAGATGCCTAGGTGGCGTTAGAATGAACTCATGCTGACATTATAAGGGTTTAATCCCACTTGTAGATGTTTCTTCTAGGTAGGGATTGAAATCAGGAAAGTAGGGTTTTGTTACAGTACACAACTTGATGACTGGCATCCCCAAATTTCTTGAATGTCAAAATGTACAGCTGTCACCTAAATAGAGACTTAACTGTCCCTTTATCTGCTAAATTGTATATCTGATCAAAGTTTCCGTTGTTGTGCATACCGTAATATTTACATTCATTGTTCAACCCAAATTATCATTTATTGATATTAAGGAAATTATGTACCAAGAGTGAATGTGCCAAAAAATAACACTGTAAATGAAATAATATTGTTTTCTGATATAGTTTCAGGTAGCATTCATGCCATTAATACATGTTTAGCTAGAAGTTCACCACCACAGAACAAATTTTGTCACATACTTGTGCCCACCTCTTTGGACAGGAACTTGCAAGCTGCTTTTTATTTGCTGTCCCCAGAAAGTGTCTGGGAATGCCATCAGACAGAGCTAAAACAGAAAGGTGGCCAGAACACTCAACAGAGTGGAAGGTGCCCAAGCCTTTCTTTACGATGTTGGTCATGCAGAGTGTTACCTGAAGAGGTCACCCCACCACAATCCTTGCTCTCTGAAGTTTAAAAAGACTCCCATCCTGGATTATTCTCTTCAGCCCTCTTGGGGAAAACTCTGCCCCCCACTGTAGCAAGATTAAGCTCATTCCATAACTGTCTGGACACTACCTTGGGATCTTGGCTGGCTTCCCGCCATCCCAAAATCAAGATGAAGCATCTGTTGTGCCATTATCCAGTCTTGGCATATGCATCCCTTAAGAAAGGATATTGTGACACAACCAGTGGAGCACAAAAGCCTTTACTGACTTCAGAACCCACAGGGCTATTGCCATCTGTTTATTAATTAGGTGCACTAGGTCCTCATTGTTACATATGGAAAGAACCAAGCTGTTGGTGGCTCAGTCCACCGAAACGCTGTGGTTGTAAGGAAAGGTTTTTCAAGAAATAGGACTTAAGTGTCGTTGTTTGATTTGCCCAGTAAAATGTCTCCCAATGTTTTAAATCCAATTATTCCATTGCTCTACTAAATGTGTTGGAGGAGCCTTTTGTTCCTGTCTGTACGTAAAATAAGGGAACACCACCATAGGGTAGATTGATAGTTTCAGCTTTCTTTCTTATATTTTCATGGTTTTATTCACCATGACACGTTGGTGGTTTTTTCTGTTTTAATCAGTCAAGACTATCATTGCCCCCTGCTTAGAGTCTCCTACTGAAACAAATCATTCAGCAAGCAAATGCCAAAACCTCCCTGAGACCATCTTTGGATACTTCACTATATATCATTATATATTCTTTGTTTGTTTGAAAGACACGCCCAGCAAAGCAACAAACAACCTGTGTGTCTCTCCTGGAACACTATAAAACTGGCAGCATGATTTTTGTTAGACTGATTATTATTAAATTTAAATTCCTTCTATAAGCATATAATTCCCACAGTTCATGATATAGCCACTTTGTATCTTATATCTTCTATCCCTTGGTAGATAGGATCCTCTAACTGAAGAGGGTGTATCTTGACTTTTTAGGAGCACCCTTTAGTGCACCAACAAGGTGGTAGGAATTTTCAGTTGGCCCTTCCTCTCTGTGTCCTTCCAGGTTGGACAAAACTTCCTTGTGGCCAGTAGGTAGATCAAAGAATCACAGAATCATGGAATGGTTTGGGTTGGAAGGGACTTTTAAAGATAATTTAGTTCAGCCCTCCTGCCATGGGCAGGGACATCTTTCACTGGTTATTGAGCACACCTCTATTGCACAGTAAGAGTCTAAGAATTGCCACAATTTTTTTTTAATACTTTAAATAGTAGAGTACTTCCTTACAGCACCTCACTAGGTAAATAGATATGATCATGCGTTACAGCTGTATAATTCCCAAACATCCGTTCTTCCAACAAAAGCATTTCTACATTTGACAAAATATAAGTAATACGGCAAATACTGTAGAAAACATGTATGTTACTGTAGAAACCCCTAAACAACTCCTTCAGAATGAAGGGCAATTTTAATTATTTCAATGTAAATTCATTTTGACCTCTAAAAATTGAGTGGTTTAAGACTCCTAAAGTTTTTTCTTAACTACATTATACTGCTTCAGGTAGGACAGATTATTGAACAAACTGATCCATATTGCTACCTACAGAGTATTTTTATTTTCAAGATCTAAACCAGTTCCATGGACCCTAGGGCAAAACAGAAGGAATCTTGCAACGCAGCAAGTTTGAACTTTAAACCTCTATGGAAATGAATTATACATATGGATTTTATGTAAAGTTTTAAGCTTTAGAAATAATCTTGTGTACTGCTGTTTATGATAGAGATGTAGCTCCAGATAATTAATGTGAGTTAACACAAGTCTGTGGGAGTTAGAATTGCTTAGGAAAGGGATGAGACAAATAAAGGAAAACTGGTAATAGTTAGGCAGAGGGTTTTTTCCCTTGTAATTGGAATAGGAGATATATGGAAATAAGGACCTTTAAACAAGGGAAAAAAAAGATATCCTGCTACTTCATCAGCTGTCCAACATAAACATGAAGAAGTTTGAACTATCCAGTCAAAAGAAATAGTCAGCATGCACTCTAGTTTCGAAGTAAATTACCAATAAAGAACCCAAATATAGGAGGGTTTTTTTCCTGGATATTCTTGCAGTTAGGGAGATAAAAGTATCCCAAATAGATTTGAATAATGTTTTTTGTTGTAAAATGGATGGAACTGAAATACTTACTTTCTAGTAAAATATGAAAGCTTGTGTATTATTGTCAATACATTAAAATTTGAATAATAAATGCTTTCATCATTAACCCTCACTCTATTGCTCTTTAGCAGATGAAAAGGATTTTTTCTTTTCTTAAAATTGAGTAACCTACCTGTAGATGATATTTTCAGTAGTCATATTTGATCATATACTTCTTATCTGTAACCCAACTACTAAAATCCATCAATGCTCAAGTTTTATCCCCTGCCTTATACCTTTCTGCAGACAATAGAAGGTTGTTCTGTGCTCAACAGCCGAACTTTCCAGTATTTAAAGTACTGAGAGAAACATTCTTAATATCCAGCAATGATTACTAGTTAAACAAAAAAGTTTTATATGGCCATATCATGATACATTTGAGAATAATGTTGTAAATGTAGAGGCATATTCTACATCACAGCATGCTTTAGGCAAACTTAAATTATTCATTTCACTTGTAACTATTTATGCATTTATACATATATATAACCCCTTATAGTTTTAAAATAGATTATTTATAAAACATCGTCACCTTATAGCAAACTAATGATTCCAGAAAAGTACATTTGCAAACCTTCTGAATAAGGAAAGCAATTTTTTAAAGTGTATTGATTTGTTTAAAGTGTTAAATGACATAATAGCCATACACTAAAGCATTGAATAATTTAAGTAAATCAATGTTTTCTGAATTTCATACAAGTACAAACCGTCTTGGGCAATAAAATAAATCAATATAATAAAAAAAATTGAGTAATATATAATGATGAATGTATAGGCTGATAATAACCAGAGGTAAAAACTCATTTTATCACTGTAACAAACAACTTCCAGTCATCTTTTCTCTATTATTCCCATCAGAAAACATGATACTCTAAAGCCAATTGATTTTAGCCCTTAAATAACTTTTGATTTGAAAGACACCTCACTGAAGTTTAAGTATAACCTTTTTCAAATTATCATCCTGGGTATGGAATACTTATGCCAATTTAATTAAAGTTATTTCTTAGAGTTTATGGTTCCTAAACAATGACATATTCTGTAGACCTAAAGGAAACAGCCTTCTATTCTTGAATGACTGCCATAACGTTTTCTTTAATTAATGTCTCCAGGGCAGAAGGACACTGTTTCAGGTGTTATAACTTTTAAAAATATATTTTTATTTTCATTTTTACTACCAATAATCTACTTCTGGCTACCTTCCAGAAAGTTAAGAGTTAAAAACAGAGAAGAAATGTGTACACTTTAAACTGTTCATATCATTTAACGTAAAAAGTGCATAAATTAAATGAAGACACCTTCAGTATTAATCCTAGAAGTAAATATAATATCTACATCAGCCATACTTTATATCCTAAACTGAACAGATGTTAAAGATTTTCAAACTGCAGTATTCTTTTTCCAACAAATTTTATTTTTACAAAAATCTAAATCAAAATTTGTGTCACAAGAGATCTAATTAATTCCTAATAATTGAATGGTATTTTTAAGTATAAATCATAATTTCTGCAGTATCCCTCTGTTGATCTTATAGGATTCAGCAGTAGCTAGTCACATAGGTTTGAGGAAAGAGAGCTCTGTTTTGGCTTTGTTTGAAAGGAAGAAGAAAAACAAGTACTTTATAAACATGAACTTTCTCTGCATTTTATTCTAATTTACTGTCCTTCATACAAGCAGTTCAGAGCAAATTTGCATCAGTAAAGATGTTATAAAAGAGACAAGATTATGCTTCAACTTGAAGGGGTTCGGAGTTTATATTATATGAAATGCACTATTTATAAAAACATGGTATCTGTTTCTACTGTTATTTTTTTGAAATACAATTTTTAAAAAAATATTGAGAAAGATGATGCTAAACCCGTACGGCAAAATGCTTTACTCTATAATTTACTTTCTATGAAGTACTATTCAAAATTTTTATTAGCTTTTGAATAAAGAATTTACTTTATTTTTGAAATTGTTGATAGTCAAAACACACTGTTACAACCTTTCTACTGAGAAAGATGAAAAACGTAGCATTAGTAACTTTTTAGCTGAAAATCTTCCTCTAACTAAATACATTACGCTATGTTTGATTTTGAAAGGTAGGCGTAGTCTTTTTCTATAGATATGTAATTGCAAACTTTTAGCTGAAAGATCCTATTATCTATTTTCCCTGAATGTCATGATATTTACTTGCTTCTCTATATGGTAAGTTCTGAAAAACATTTCTTGTTAGTGTTGGATTGTTACCAGCAAATTGCCATTTTTTTCCATTTTCTCAGATACTTCTGTACCCAGAGTTCATGTAATTGTATGGTGAATTTCATGCAGTTATCTCACAAGGATTTAATATACGTATGCGAATATGGAACTCCATTTCAGAAAAGGTGGTAAGCCTGTTCATCGGACCCAATTGGCAGCAGAAACAATATTACACTTGTCAAAAAAAATTATGTACTATTTCTTAAAAGGCAGCAGAAAATTAAGATAGTTTAGAATTGACAGATTGTAGATCCTGTTTGTTTTACTTCATCATGTACCTTCATCACTCAGTATTTCACAATCAGTTTTTAATACGGATCCAACTGACCTTCATTGTTTAAAATAAAGTTTTTAAAAGCTGTAAAAATCAAAATATCAGCATTTCCAAATTAGCACAGAAAAATGGCTTAGTTGGAGAACCAATATTGTAGTCTTTGAAATATGCTAGTCCTCAGCAACAGTGGGGCCAAACATTAAGATTTATGATGGGCCAGACAACTGTGAACAGCAAAGAACGTTTCAAAGGAAAATGGGCTGTATTCCTTAGTCATTAATTTCCATCAATTCTAACGCATATAGGTTTTTATTTTCTTTTACTTTGTGTGTATTTGTATCATAGTCTTAAAATGGAATTTGAGTTTACCTTTGTTAGAGAAATATCAGGATTAACCAGCCACAAATAGTGGGAAAGCCCATCAAAAACATCAGTTTGGAATACAAGAAGGACTCCAAACAACAGCAGAAATTTACTTCAGTAATTTGCTGAGAAATTCCCTGTTCAAGTGAAAGTACTTCGTAGTAGTAAAAGACTTCAGATGGAAATTCAATGTTAATAAGTCAACATATAAAATCATTATATCTATTTTTCATTTGCCCTCTATCTATTTTGATATGTCCAACTAATCAAAGAGTCAACTTTGATGCTTTTGATGAATATGACACAAATGGGACTAGGTAATTTTAAGTTTATGACGTATGGGTAAATAACAGTGATGACAATCTTCTAAATGAAAGTAAGTCACTACACAGGAGCTTTTGTCTTCACAGTCCAACGTGTACTACAGCTACTGATGAAGACTGTACCTTGGACAGAACGAGAGAAGTACATTCGGCAAAGATCATCTTTGGAAAACCCTGGCTTCCTCCTTTAACTAAAACAGCATAAAATGACCAAGATTTTTTTTTTCTTTTGCCCCTGATGTACATACTATTTTTCTAAGACTACTGTATAAGGTCTTCTTCACACTAAACAAAAGAAATTCCAACTGGAAATATCCAAATGATGTTGATTACAGAAAATCCTCTGGATATTCATCTCAAAATTTTCAATGCACTTTACAAAGGGAGAAGTGTGCAAACAGAAGTGAACCTTTCTGTGAGTTCGCTTCCACTTAATGAAGTATCTGAGTGCACAGAATAGAAGCTTTAATTTGTTATGTTAGTGCAATTGCTTGGTTTCATGAATGTACCTTTTTGCTCAAAGAGACCTGCATTTCCTATAATTAATTTCCTGCTCGGTGTTAGAGAAAATTGCCCCTTTGCATTTCCCTTCCACCTCCTAGCCCAAATGGTCTCCCTCCATATTTCTCTTCAGTTTCATCAACATAGAATTATTGAAACATAGAATCACTATGGTTGGACCAGACCTTTAAGATCATCAAGTCCAACCATCAACGGTGTCCCTCAGCACCACATCCACAAGTCTTTCAAATGCTTCCAGGGATGGTGACTCCACCACTTCTCTGGGCAGCCTGTTCCAATGTTTCATAACCTTTTCAGGGGTTGTTTTTCTATTACTGTTAGTTATTTTTGAAGTACTACTTTGAATTTAAATTCTTGAATTTGAAAACTCATAAGCCTACACCAGCAGTAAACTCAGAGTGTATTAAAAATTTTGGATTCTTCAGTTTACCAAATCATTAATAAAAAAGTGTACTAATTCGTGATAAGACCCAAAAATATCCACACTGCGAAATCCCCAAATTATTTACAAATATTTCATTTCTCTTTTCTCATCTTTTTCCACCAAGGTTAACACCATTTTCAGATCCTGGGTTTGGGTGTCATAATGGAACTATGCTGAATTACAATCATGATTTTTCTGTGGAAGAAATTTATTGATTATTATATTCATATATTGCATTTTCAGGTATGTCTAAGAGGTGATCCGTGAATGTGTTCACACAGTTGGGAACTGACCTAGGGAGTAATTGGGTCAACTTCTTGAAGTCATTAGTGATATTAGGGAAATGTAGCACTCAGAAAAACCTTTGAATCTTTTAGCAGTTATAAAAGAGATGAGCTATCAAAACCTACACTAACAGAGGAAACATTCTAAGCCAAATAAAACTAGGAATGGACAAAGGTATTATTTTTTAAAACGTACAGGTCTATATATGAAAGAGGGATTTGTTGATTGAGAAATATAGAACTGTATTTTTTTTAGCGTTTTCCTAGTCCCTGCTTGTCCATGTAAATTGACTCTGTGGGATATTAAAGTTACTGGAAGTTCAGGAGAGTGGGAATTATTGAAAAGGAGTGTCATTAAACTGAACCTTTGTAAATAAACCCAAGCTACCAGCAGCTGATAAAGCCAATGGAACAAAAATAGACCTTGTTAGTCGTAGATATATTCAAGAGGAAGTGTAAAGGAAATTCATATCAAAATTGCAAGTAGACACTCAATAAATCACAGGTATGAATTAGCATTTTCCCATCCAAATGTCATCTTCTGACACCAACTGACCATAACATTTAGCATAAGTTTCTGTTCTCAGGAGTGGTGGTCACAAGAACAGTTGTCACACATGGAATTTCTGAAATCCAAATTAGGAAATATTAACAATATATTATTAATAATATTGATTTCTTCCCCATTTTGCCATTCTTTTTCATTCTAAAGAATTCTGTAGGTAGTATTGACTTTGTTATATCAACTCTACACTTATTTGATTCTTCAGATGTCAAACTACAGTGTTCCTTTACCTATAGAAAACAAACCTGATAGCAATTCTGCCAGGAAATGCCCGCTTTCAAACCTAAACATCTGTTCCTCTAGCTTAGTCATTGGTGTGACTTTGAAACTTCGTTTCAGGCAGTATTTGTGGATCTTGAGCTGGTTGCACTGAAAGCTAGGACATGATCATTTTATGGTAATGAGAACCAATTACAAAAAAGATCACTGAATGATGCGAACAATATACCATTTCATACACAAATAAGAGAAAATATTTATGAACCTTTAGGCACCTGTGATGAATTCAGTATCTACTGCCTTTTAGAGAGTTTGCCATTTGTTTTTCACAATCTCTTTCCTTTTTACACATAATCATTCATCAACTCATTTGACTTCTGTGTTATTATCTCAGTTTTACAACTCACTTGCACGTTCAAATATATTACCCTAGTTTGTTTTTTAAACAGCCATTGTAACACAAATACAACCAAAATCTTTTGGCTTTGTTTTCCAAACATAATCCCCTTAAATGTTTATCATGTCTTCTTGTGTTTTTTCTGCAGGTGATGATTAAAACAAAAAAGGCTCCATGTTACCAGCATAAAAGCCTTCTGGCTTGCTTTTGGTTTGTTTGCTTACACCTTCTCCACTTATTCTTTGACTCTTTCCTGAAGTATTTTATGACTTAACGTTATGAATAATTTAACGTTATGAATAATTATTATGAGTTACAAAAAGGCTTGTAAATTATGTTCATTTGCTTAATATTTTTTTCACTTCTCAGGTTTTTTTACACCAGAAGTTGCATGTGTCCCTTATGGCCTTCTTTTCAAAGACATTATTATCAAGAGAATTAATATGCAAGAGCATACCTGGGTAGTTTTTAGTTGCCTTTATGTTTATAGATTCCTATCTGTTGGTAGTCAAATGATAAAGACAAGCTAGGTGATTAATTTTTCCACTGTGGTAATCACATTGATTTAGTTCATATTCATGACATTTCATATTGTTAACAGTCAACGACCCCAAATTAATATAGAAACCGTGTTGGCAAACCAAAGCACTATCTGACAATGCACTTACAACTGTGATTCTGTTCTTACTGTGCTGAGACTGAAATGTCAGTTATATTGGGAATGAGGGAATAGTGCATATATAGGAGAAAAAAATTAACATAGATAATTATACTTGAAAGTTAAACTATCATTAGTGAAAATCAGCATTCTAATCATAGTGCATACAAAACCCAAGAAGAACAAATAAATACTAAACACAGATATGTTTGAAGTATGACAGAGAGCATAGCACAAGTACAGAACACCTATCAAAGGCCATAAAATGAACCTTGAAGAATTAATGAAGCAGAGTGCTATCACTTATCTGATGATTTGCAACCATAAATCACACTAATAATGGTGATAGTTCCATTGCTTAGAAATGAACTTCCTAATTGAGCCTTTGGAAGCTGAAAACCAAAATATTCACTTTAGAAATTTGGTTTTAGAGGAATGAGTCAATCCCTTTGCAGCCAACAACGGTAGAGAAGCTACACCTGATTTTTGTACATTTAGTGTGGCTTGTGGTTGAGAGCTGAGATCATGTACTTCGTTTTTGTGTACGTTACACATCCATCTGTTCCTCCGTCTGGCAAAGAAAAGAGGAAAAAAAAAAAAGAGAAAAAAAAAAAGAACAAAAATGCATAGAGGGCTTTATAAACTCTTTTCACCAATACGCCAGTTGTTAGCTTCCTGCTGGTAGCCCTGGTATAGGCTTCATTGGGTAATTATTTCAAGCAGGAAACAACCAACCCACATGTTCGAAAGTAATTACTAGTTCAATTAACTATCCAGAAGCAGGTAATTTTTTTTCTTAGGATGCAGAAACAGAAGTATTAAAATATTTGTGTATCTTTAATGTAAGCATTCAGATAACATCCGTGCAGTTTCATACCTGCAAAAATTTTTATAATTGAAACAAAAATTTAATACTAATTGTAATGATTTAAATAGATAATAAATCATGAATGGTCACATGAACTTTCCAGGGCATTTTTGTGTCAGGTGTAATATTAGGTCTGTTGTTATTTAGCTTTTTCATTAATGATTTGAAGATAAGCAAAGAGCAGAACTAAATTCACATACAGTATTAAATTGGGAAATACTATATACATGCCTGCGGACAACAGCTGGGACACGAGAATTCTGAGAAACACAGGCAGGAATTAACAAGAGAGACGTAGAAAAGCACAGGCTAAAACATCTGGGGAACAATAAACTAAAACCAGGACAGTGTGACTGGGAAGAACTGTGAAAGCTGCTGCGCTGAGAGAGATTTAGGGGTAGTAGTGGGCAGCAAACATGAGAACAAATCTCAGTCAGAGACAGAAATAATAAAGATGTACCTTATCAAGGGCTGCAGGAATCTACTCTCCTTCCTCAGACAGTTGATTCCCAGAAAAGACCATGTTGACTTATTTCTATTTTTTGCATACTGCTCCAAAGGATAAAGTAACACTATTATCAGAATATATGCCCCCATTAGGCTTTGTCTTGACTGATTCACAAAGTTCTAAATGGTGTAAGCTTCATTTTGTGTGGTCTGCCCCAAATAACAGGAGAACGAGCTAAATAAGGGCTATAAGAAACAATGTGGTATCAATAGAAAGAAGGCTTCATTTGCCTCTCTCTGAAACTTACAGGTCTTCATTCAGCACTTCCCCACTTCAGAAACATGAAAATACTATTAAGTTAGAATTATTTTGCTCAGCCTTGAAAACACTTTCAGATTCTTAACCTCAGAAAAGCATTTCTAGTTTCTAATATTTTATTAGGGTTGTATGTATATAGAAAGACTCTCTGATGTGATGCTTTATGGGGCAGAGTGAAAAAAGTCTCGATCCTTGACAGAATTTCCCTTTTCAAAGTAATTTCTTTCTAATTACTATAAAATTATTTAAGCCTGCCTATTCTGCACATTAGCCATCAAGCAGTCAGCATTTCACAACACATTTCCATGTCTTGGTAATTTTTTGAACATTTTAATTTGAGTGTGATTATATGTAATATATTAATAGGCCTTGTCTTCCTAATACTGGACAGGGCAGAAAATAGGTGCTCCATTTACGTAATGCTTTCATGGTGCAACAATATTGAATTTATTCTCTTCTATGTTGTCTAGCAGGTAAACAGATTTAACAGCTGATACACACCAAACTAAACACTATGCCATAGTACAATGTAGCATAGGAAAGTCCAAGTGGCTTCTAGTGTAGCAATTAAATTAACTAATTTGGCTACTAGCTGAAGTTTAGACCTAGGACTGCACATATTCATGTGAGGTACTCTATTGAGAAAGAAGAAAATTTCAGCTCTAGTGTCAATAACATTAAATCAGAAGAAAAAAAGGTGAAGGTGAAAATTTCTTATCCATTAATAAGAAATTCCATGATGGAATGAGAAGAAGAGATTGTCATTATTATTTAAGTGGGATTTTTAAATAGGATTTTTAACTCTGATATAAAGTCTGACATTGAACTTCTGGACTAATATGGATCCCGAATCAAAAAAATCTCTGTAATTTACTGATGCACCTTTTTTGCATTCTAATGTGTGCATTTGCACATGTGTATATTTAAAAGACAAGGTTTTGCTCATATCATGTATTCATTTCACTATTTTTCCACTTACTTCTTACTCTGAATAAAAAGAGGAGGAAGAAGAAAGGTGAAAAATAAAAATATCTTTCAGATAATCAGACTTTCATAGGGATTTTGAGAAGTTAGGCTTGGATAGAAGGAACATTCAGAAAACAAAGTTAACCACTTCCAATGGCTTTAACAAAGATCTAAGCTGAGGTTCCAGTCTGTTGCTTTCCTTTCTCCACATATAGTTTAAAGAGGAGAAGCAAGGAAATTGTTTGGCACATCAATCTCTATTTCTGGCTGAGGTGTGCCACTACATCCTAATGTGAATTCTCGTTCAGCTGAGAGGTGTGCTGTTCCGAGAACCTCTCCTTTTTTTTTTTTCAGATTCATTTGTTTTTCCAGAAATACATCCTTTCATAAAAGCCTCCTTTAGAAATGGAATCCTCTGATCTCAGGACTGAAGGTTTTTTTGTATTCTGTTCATCACTTTAACTATGTTTTTGATAAAACATACTTTGTTACTATTTAAAATATCCATTTTTTGGAATACTTCACTCCAGACTGGTCTTTCCTAATGAGAAAATATATTTTGCAAAAGATCTCTTCTCACAAGCCACAGTGTAGAATAGCTTTTTTTAGCTGACAAAGTCAATTTTGGATCAAAGTTACCATTTGATGCTTTTCATGGTTTAAATAATCTGTATCTATAGCCTTGCTTTTTGCCCTACATATTTTGGGACCCAAATGATCAGGCTGCTCTTGCTCTGTTTCTTCTGAACCTTGCAGTGGATTTCTCTGGCCAGTTTTGCCTGAGTCACCATTTATCTTGCAGTAGCACAGAGTGAACGTTCATTTTTCAGCATAACTGGAAGAGATGCCAGCTCCTGTCAGAGATCAGTTAGCTCTTGCCTGTGCATCAGCTCTTCCTCTCCCGTCCATCCCTTCCCATCACACTCAACTGGCTGTTCCGTTGGAGACCAGCGATCAGATATGACATGAACTGGTGGCCAAATTCCAGTCTTCATGTACAGAACTCACAGGGTAAAATCTTTAGCTTTGTAGAGGAACCTGAATTAGACCCTTGTGAAGAATCTCCAAGGAAAGGACCAAGACCAGTTGAACTCAGAAGTTATTCTTTCCTCTGCAGAGAACTTTGGCTTAGCTCAGGCCTTTGGCAAGAAAAGGAGAAGTTTTTATCATTAGTACCTGTTGGACTTTCTTTCTTAGAGTGTCGATCTTCTGACTTCAAGAAATGGATTTTAAGCCCATAGTGCCTTTTCAGAGTCAAGATTCTATGCACGGTTTGAAACATGAAGAGGTTTTAAGTGTAAAATACTTAAGGAAGAAGCATGAAGGAGAAAAAGATACTTTTGAAAAGTGGCAATAATCTTCAGCTCCCTTTTATTTTACAGGGATTCTAGGATCCCTGAGATATTTTGACAAGGAGACTGTGGATTGGTGTAGGAGGTAAATAGTCAAAATAGGCAAAAAATTTAAATTTAAAGAAAAAAGAAACCAAATGCTTCCTATTAGCTGGTGCCACCAAACTATCTGTTCAGTACTTCAGTTGCCATGCTCTTCCCTTTGCCAAATGCTACCCATTGTATTGTCCACCCTGGTGAGGTTGAAATTCAGCATCATAAAAAAATTAAAGTTCAGAACACAGTACTGCACTGAAAAAAACATCGTATAATTTTGGAATTGCTTAAGAATTTAATCGTGATTTTGAGCAATCAGACCTTTTTTGTGACAAATTCCAATGCATAAGTAGTGATATATAATTGTATTTCATTGGTTTCTTATAAGGAAATTTATTAATGGTTGTTATTATACATGCTTTGTTATGATGCCTGAAGTGTTAAATACTTCAGCTAGCAAGAAGAGAATGTTTAAGAAGGCATTTAGAGAAGACTAACTGCATTTAAAATACCCTTTTAGCTTGACACTACTAGTGAGATGGCTTGACTGAAATGATATTTTTTCTCCACTTTACAAAGCATTTACAATTTCTATTTAATTGTACTGCTTTGTGCCCCTCTTGCACAGAAAGATTACATTCTTTCTCACAGGCTTACAATTATTCGTGATATGTGAGTGAATTGCCAACCTGGTGCACATTGTAAAGGACACAGTTCCTGTTCCAAAGGACAAAGAGCTTCAACATTGTATTGTGCCTTTTAAATAAGCTCTCCATGGAAAATTGTCTGAGCGCACACGGAAGCGACGCAAACTACCAATGAGATGACAATGAGGTTCTGTGGAAGCAGCTCAGCCGGACCAAGCTGAAAAGATTGTGCTTCAGATTTCTTCAGATCGTGTGGAATGCTTCAAATGAACAGCTGGGGAGAATAGTTGTTATAGTTTGAAGAACACACAACAATTTATTGTCATTCAGACAATTATTCTCTCACCCAATGACCCCTCTCCACCTGGGAAGGGGAATCGGGAAAAGCAAGGAAACACGAGGGTTGAAATATAAACAGATTTACTAGAATGCTACTAAATCATTATCATTAATAATACTAAAGAAGCTCTATTGATCTCAATACCAATATAAAATACACATGGACTATCCCCAGCCCATTCCCCCAGCAGAAGCCGTGCACTCCCAGCAGGGACAGCCAATGTGGGACACTGCGAGCGCTGCGGCT
>JAOXNO010000033.1:77070363-77087414 GCA_028565335.1 Limnodromus scolopaceus | reverse complement strand
GTCCCTGCACCTGGCAAGGCTTGAAAACACTGAGACCTTGAATCCCACACCCCAGAGCTGGCTATAAAGTAAATATCATCGCCAATTCAGATACCACTTCTAAAAGTGCAGTTTTCCCGAGCATTAGAAGAGAAATTAGTCCTGTGTCACTCAAACCAGGACAGTACAGCTCTTCCACCGTGAAGGTTAGTTTGAACAGTTTTCAGGCATAGTGCACCATAAAACAATATACATTGGTGTCTGCAGTTTAGGATTCAGTCCTGCTGCTGTCCAAGAAGAATGAAATACATGAACCATTCTTTTTTTCTTTTTCGTTTAAATTAAAAAAAAAAAAATTAAAAAATGTAGAACTAGGTATTTTTTCAAAAAATAACAGATAAATACATATTGCTTTTACTTCAAGGGCTTCAGAAAAGTTCAAAACAGTATTCAAAGCAGAATTCTGACAGAAAACATTGAATCAAAACAATACTTATTTTTTAATCAGAGCACAGATACCTCTTTCATTAGTGACAGTGGTGCTTTCCAGTTTATTACAGTGAAAGAGACATCCATTTTAATAACATTTTCTCTTTCTAACAACAGTATTGTAGGATAAAAAAAAAAGAATGATACTTCTGCCTGCAAAGATGTTTTTCTGAACACAGATTAATGCAATGACTCCCTAACTGGACAGAAGAACATACTGAAACTATAGTTCAAACGACTCTTTGAGCTACCTGAAAGGATTATTAACTCTATTACTCTAAATTCTTGGACATTGTCATCTTGAATTCACAATGGCCAAAGTACATTTAATTGAGGAAGAAACAGGTGCAGATCCCATGAATCTGCCACTGTTCTATGTGATCCGTCCACTCTTTACTTCATGAAAAGGAAAAATATACTTTGACAACAAAGATTACAACTACAACTGCAATTTCATTCCAGATCAAAAGAGTAGCCTTGAGGCCAGATAATATCTCCCACTCTCATACTCAAAATAAATAGATGTATACCCAATTGCATGCAGAATGATCTACATCTAGTCGACACTCTTTACATCATTATGTCAATGAAAGCCTTAAGCAATTTTTTAAAAAGCAACTGTTAGATATGTGATTTAAAAACAAAGCATTTTTTTTCTGCTTGCTTTTTTGCCATTGCAAATTGATAGATCCATCTGGCAACGTCAGGATTTCACTGGGCAAATAAAGGAAACTGCTTCAGATGAAGCCAAGAGTTTTGCACTGTGTTATGAACTTCACTGATAATGTGCAAGTTAAGGAAATAATTAACTCTACCTCTATCCTACTCTGGAAAATAACAACTTCTTCCTTTTATAGTGTATTAACTTTATTTTATCTAATTAGCTGGATTTAATGTGAAATTTAAACTAGGACAGTAGCATTCACACCCATGATCTACTGAATCTACGTTAAGATTAACTATTCCTAATTAAAAATGCTGTCAAAAATCATACTGGCAACGCGTCCCTTCTCTTATTTACAACAATAGACTGAAGAAGTACTTTTTCATTTATAATCCTGATGAGGCAGCATTTAAAATTAGTATATTATTTGAAAGTCTAAATTACAAATTGACAACTTCGTGTAAATTAATGTAGGTTGTTAAGACACTGATAATAAGATCAAGGTTATAGATTTTGACGTAAGTCCTTTATGACAATAAAAATGATATTGTTTAATCTATGACTAAAACTTACTGTATCTTAATACCTTTTGAACTTTGCAAGAAGATTATTATGGTACAGCAGTGACTTTGAAAAGAATTGTGTCCAAAACTGTTATAACACTACAGACTTAACAACTGATCATGTACTATTAAAACTTGTCTTTATATGCAGACACAGTGTATGTAAACCTTGAAAAAAGAAATAATTGTTCATCTTCATTTTTAAAATTCATAAAATGACTAGCTAGCAATTTTAATTTATTATGATCTAATTATATTAACATTTGGCATACACTAGAAAGCTTTATAAATATTTTGGGACTTAGCAGGAAAAGATTAGTAATTAATTCTCAGACCTCAATATATTTTTTTATGCTAAACAGGAGCTTGTATTTGATTGATTATGATAAGATTGAAAAACACAGTTTTATGACAGCACAAGTGACCATTTTATGACCATACTTCACCAGCGAAATTTTAGCATCAAATGAGAAGGAGAACAAACTTTTAATTTCCATCCGCTGGCATTAATGTTTACCTGGGAAAAAAAAAACCCAGCCCATAGCTAAAAATAAAAATCTTCTACCTTCTCAAAGCTGTGTTATTTTTAAAGGTTAATTTTCAACAAAAAAAATTTCAATAAGTAGAAACACATTCAGCTGTGCTTGTTAGGTTTATACTGTCACTTTTTGAGCAAACTGCTCAATAGGAAGTCCCTTCTTCCCAAGATCATTATCAGCATGGACTACACGTTGTTAGTGTTGTTCGTGTAAGGTTAAAATAATCCTTAACCTTTTTGGTTATTTAAGTAAATGTAAATATTGAATACAAACTAAGGTTTCCACCAAAAATAAAAAAAAGTAAATGAACATATTTGTACTGAAACCTAAAAAGCGTGCCGTTCTGTTAAAATTCTATCCATTTACAAGGCACCCAGGGTTTTCAATATTTTCAATGTACTCTTATGAGTAATGGTAGAGCATATGATTTTTAAATGATTCAGTAGGAATCCAGAGAGACAGGAAAAACAAAGGATGCAATTAGAGATGGCAACTATTGATTAAAAATCCTTATCCAGTTCACTTAAAGAATGGAAAATGACAAATGACATGATTTTACCATTGGACAGAATGTCAAAAAAACCATTGTTGTTTCTCATATATCTCTAGTGTGAACTTCTCTGGAGAAGCTCAATAGGCTTTTTGATGCTTGAGAAAGAGGAAAAATGATGTTATTAGTTTCACAACAGAGGTGTGGGACTGTAACACCAGGTATGAAAAGAGAGGAAACCAAAGGCACAGGTGAAAAATCCATCTGATCCTATGACCTTCCCTATCACGGCCCCTTAAATAACATTTTAAAGAAATGGAGTGGTGAAAGGATGGGTTTTGCAAAGTTATTGTTAGATATTCATTATTTCATTCTATTTTACAATTTTCCTAAGAGAGCTATACAGCTCCAAGAACACAAATCTTAATAAATTATTTTCATTGCCAAAATAAGAACTCAGGTGGCCAAATTAATCTCTGGCACAGCACTAACGAATGCAACGAAATCACACGAGGGGTGATTTTAACTCATAATGTTTGATGGATTTAAAATTTTGGCAAAATAATTTCTCCCAAACCTCATTATTTAAAATGCAGAGTGGAAAAAAAAAATAGAAGGCAAAACAACAATTTAAAAAACCCGTAAAAAAACTGCAAAAACAAGGGAATTAGGAAATGAACCAAAGTCTTGAGGTTTGGAGTATATTAAAGGAAAATAAGCCGAAGAAAACACGAAGCAGGGAAAACCCTCTGGTTTCTAAACAGGAACAAAATGAGAAATGAAAAGAAAACAAGGCAAAAATTTTAGGTTAGTTTAATAGAAGCCTGGATATTGGGCTCCTCTACTCTACTGCAATAAACCCAGTGTAGTGGGCCAATTATCCATAAAAAGCTGAATTGTAAAGTTCTCGTGCATAAGTGAATCAGCTCCAGATTAAATGCCAGTCAAAATATTTCTCCATGTCTGGTTTATTAATAGTGAATCAACCTTTTTTTTTTCTGATTTTTTTTAACATAGTATAATAACCTCTTCAGCATGAGAAGAAACAACGTCAGAGTTGAGCAAAACCTGCTTCATTTTCACTTCATCTAGTGGCAGTCCCTGGGATGTACAAGGATGATCTGCTCTTCCTTGAAACCTGACAGTTCAAAAAAAAATCACAAAATAATATAAAAATCTCTTAACCTGGATTTATGTGGAATTAGGTGAGTTTTTTGAGTGGATCAGCAGTGGGTTGGGAACCTCCGATTTATATTTGCAGCTCAGCAGAGGAAGAATTTCTTCCATACTGTGCATCAAGTGTGTTATTTTTCACATAGTTTATAACTGCTTTTTTTTTTTTTTTTGATCCTGATCTTGATTCTGGAGACAATGTAATGTGTAATGTAACACCACAATCAATGCAACTCAGCACATTGATTTGAAAACTAGTTGCTAGTGCCACGCAAGAAGCTAATGGAGGACTCAAAAGATCTAATTTTTGTTCCATATTCTGGCAGGTTTTTATGCATAATTTCAGTGAAGTGTCAGTATTGCTGTTCCCCAGTTGTAAAATGGAGATAATAATACTTCTCTGCATCTTTAGAGCATTATGCAAAATTCTGAAGTGCTACCACGCTAAGGAAAAATACTTTAAACAGATTTGGATTCACGTTTTTAACAGGCACTGCTGTTAAGGAAATAGTATGAGAACCTGGATATTACCCTGCAGGGGCCAGACTTTTATCCTCCTTATCCAGCATTCAGAAAAAGGCAGAAACTTTGGTTTTCACCTGCTTTATTATATCAAAAATTTTTTTCAATATGATCTAGTCAGTGTTTTTCAGTGTATGTAAGTGGTTTTAAGTGCATGAAAGGGAAGTGCTTATGGTACAGTGAAAGTTACTCTTTTGATCTTACATTTCCCAAAATGAAAATTTTCACAGTGCTTTTTCAGAGGAAGGTTCCAACAAGAAGAGGAAAGAAATGCAAATATTTCAAAAAGGAATAAGTCTTTATATTGAAACCTTGAAAAATATTTCCTTCTTGTCATTATCTTTAGTACCTCATTAGGATCAGGAAGAGTTTTCGCTGACTTTGAACAGACTAAAATTAAACTAATTTCATTATGTTTAAAAAAAATATTAAAAAATGACATTTTGCACTTCTAACAATTAACTTTTGGAAGTACTAGGTTATAGTTTAAAATAATTTATAAAAATATTCCATGTGGGACGTAGTCATATAGTTATTACATCAGTTATGCTGCTCAGTGTGATTTACAAGAGAAATCATTAAGTTGAAAAGGTTGTTCATGGGCAAGGCAGCACACCCTACATGTGAGTAAAGCCAAAAATTTATTTTTAGGATAACTGAAACCTTTAGAGTTTCATCATTATTAGTCCAGATATAATTGTAACATAAAAAAAAAAATAATCATTAAATCATAGAATTCTCTAGGTTGGGAGGGACCTTTAAGATCATGGAGTCCAACCATCATAATAATGCAATTTTTTTGCATGTGTCCTCAAATACTGCAGTGTTGGGTTTGGGGTTTTGTTGTTGTTTTTCCTTAAACCTCTAAAAAAAAGTGTATACACTTGATTGTACACTTGTCCCTCTTGTCTGTATAAGAAAGCTTTATCCTTAGTCTGTTCCGATTTTAAGGCCGAGGCCATTAAGTTTAAAAGAGACAAATCATCTTCAGGGTACCAGAGGCATCTTTGCTGAATCCAAAAAATAGTGTGGCTGGCACTGGAACAGAAATATTATTTAATGTAACTTTGAAAGGAAATTTTACTGGCAGCTAGACTATAAATCATGAGTAAGAAATGTAAAGGATGAAGGTGGCCATGAGATACTTTACAGAGATCTGGAAAATAATGCCCACTTCTTGAAATCTCAGGTCTTATTAACTTCAATGAAATCTGCTTCACCAATATCAATTTTCACTTGCAGTGGATGGACTAGAGACTCGTACTGCTCTGTGTTTCTGAAAGGGACAAACTAGTCATAACACACAGAACTCTGGAAAATTTGGTGAGTGCTCAAGTTATAAAAATAGGAATTCCACCACACAGAATCAGCAAGATTTCTGCTAAATTTTCAATACAAACTGCAGCCTAAAATTAGCTTTTCCCTCTTTCTTCCCATACTTACTCTTTTTTTCTATGAATTCATTATAACTAATAATTTTGTAATGACTATTTTATACATGGGATCTTTATTCCCCACTCTGTCACACAAATGTTTCTCTAACTGTAGTTGAATACGCCATCCTTTACACCCCTAATCAAAACTCTTTTCTGTGCTCATTTTTCCTGCCTAAAAAATTTCTCTCTTAGTCCCCCATAGCACCTAATAAATTCTATTTTGGGCACCTCCCTCTTTCCCACTCTGTCATCTGATTATCACCTCTAACTGTTGCTGGCACTTTGCTTCAGAAATACAAGGTAAGCAAAAGGATATATCTGCTACTAAATTGAAGGTACTTTGTAATTTCAAAATATATACACAAGGTAATCTCAATATATGTTTTCCTTTGTTCAAGGATAAGAAGCCAAAAACGTCTTGGGACAAGGAAATTAACCTGGGAATATATGTTAATATTGAGTCTTATTATATGGTTTTATTATTTCTAGTCTCCCAGGTGCACACTGTCTCTTTCAGGTGGAAAAAAAGTGACAGACCTCTGTCGTTCAGATCTTACATTCTAAATTAAACATAGCAAAGTTTATACTGCATACTTGTGTTGAGAGAATCTAGGGGGGAAAGGAACACAAAGGTTAAAGCAGTGAGAAATTATGAGCTAAGAACTTCAAATCATACCTGTGAGTATATTGAAAAAAGTTGGGAAAAATGAGATCCTTCCTATTTATCCTGTAATATAGTAAAATGTCCTAGGTATTTAAAAAGAGTAGATGTTTCAAAAGATATCATGGAAATATGGCATTGACAGATTTTTAGGAGTAATAGCATTAAATTCTTAGTTTAGATACTTGAAGATTCTCTTACAATACAGTAAGGAAAAGGGTGGGAAAACTGGGTAGCTTTGTGGGCTGAAAGGGAGGCATGCAGTGTCATGACATCTTCTGAGTGTCTGATGTAGAATCCTCTTCAAGTCAAAAAGATTTTCTACCATGAATGCTCCTTTCAGCCCACACAAAGTGTCTAAAGAACAGAAATCCAGAACAGGGTGCAAGCAATCTATAATATTGCTGTGTCGATTAAACTCAGCAGCCAATTTATAGAAGATATCATGGCAGTATAATGGGATCTTCTATAACAGGGCATCATAAAAGATTATAAACTGGTGTCTGTAACATTTGACTGCCTTTTTAGAAGTCTACAAGTAATTAATAAGATGTAGTTTAATTAATGTCGTTCAGTGTTAGCAATTTACGTGTTTGCATTAAGAATTCATCTAAGATAAAATATCAATGGCCCAAACTATCTTCTCAGGAGTGTGTGCAGTTACATTGGCATAAACCTGGGAGACCTTGATTGACCTGTCAATTTAATAACTAATACTTGCTGAAGTAGAATATGTGCAGTTATAATTTTTGTTAATGTTTTCCTATGTCTACTTAGAGAATTCTCTTGCATTCAGTCTTAGCTCTCTTTCATAGAAAATCAAATGTTGTCCACAGTGTGACCAAAGGACTGGGGACAAAAGCACCAACTGAATGTGAATTGAGGAGAATACAGCAACTTCACTGAAAACAAGACTTTAGTTTCTTCCATAAATAAAGCCTTGCAAGACCTAATAATCCATCTTTCCTATAGCCTTCACTTTTCTGTACCTTTTGCAAATTCCATGCAAATACTTCTTCCATTGTGATGGCTTTGAGAAATAGTAAGAAAGTTCTTGACAAAAATGTGTTAGGCCTCTTTTTTTTTTTTCAAGATTTATCATTGTCTTAATTTGGGTATAATGTTACAGTGAAAGAGAAATGATACATTTATCTCCACACACAGATGTTACTTTGGCCAATGTTTTTTTCTGGAAGGTACAAGTACCAAATATCCATTCCTCTGTCTCACTCAGCATCTTTTTTTTAATAACACTTAGCAAGCATCATAGAAACAGTCTTTCATCTGTATTGATTGTCAACTAAACAAGTTTATTAACTAAATATAACACACCAGAATTTTAAAAAGGCATTAGTGCCTCAGCATTATCTGGAGCCCATTTGAGAAGTAGCTTCATAAACAAAACCCTCAGCTGTATTGATCTGCAACTCAGAAGAGAGGAAAAGAGAGGTGAACTTATCTGAGATTTCCAGTAAAAAGATGAAAGAGAAAGGCTGGCTGAATATTGGAGAAGTATTAGTTGGGTACATCCAGCCTGAGCCTTTCCACAAGCCGAGCTGTAACCTTTCCCAACCTTGACTCTAACCAAAGAGGATCAGACTAGATCATCCTACAAAACACCTCCAGAAATGGGGTCACTCACTCTTTAGGTTTTATTAACACCTCCAGTACAAACTCTTCCACTTTCCAAATGAGACTCTTAAAGCTTGACTAGCTTGACTTCTTGCTATTAAATTTCTGTCCAACTTGCATTTAACAACTTGCAAACTAAGCGCTAACCTTAATGAATTCAGACTATGAAAAATGTTTTGGTCAAATCTCTTTTTCAGAAGAAAGGAAAATATTTCAATGCTATCAAATTATCTTTATTTTGTTCTGATTTTCAGGGATGTTTGATATTGGAGTGATTAAGGAAGAGGAAATAAAAAAGAAAAGAAGAAATTGTCTTAGCACTGTTACTTTTTTTTATTTTTCAAAAAATCTTTAAATGGAAAAATAATGTATTTTGAGATTATTATCAAAATAATAATAAGATGAAAATATAAAATGAAATAATAAAGTACAATAGGAACAATAAAATACAAAATGAAAATAATGACATTAAAATATAAAAAAGTCAAAATTATCTAATGACCTGCTGTGGTTAAACCGCAGCTTGCTCATTCCTTGCTCCTGGTGGGATGGAGGAGAGAATGGGAAGGGTAGAAGTGACAAAACTCATGGGTTGAGATAAGAACAGTTTAATAAATAAAATAGGAGAAAGAAGAAGAAGAAGAGAAAGAAGAAGCTGGGTCAGCAGTCCTAGTTGTGTCCCCTCCCAACTTCTTGAACAGCCCCAACCTCCTTGATAGCAGAGCAGTATGAGAAGCTGAAAAGTCCTTGATTAGTGTAAACACTGCTTAGCAACAACTAAAACATCAGTCTGTTATCAACATTGTTCTCATCCTAAATCCAAAACACAGGGCTTTACCAGCTACTAGGAAGAAAATTAACTCTATCCCAACCAAAATGAGGACATATTCCTAAATCTAAAAAAATAAATGGGCTCTATAAAATATTTCCTTCAGCTGCAAACAGATTGTTTTACTCAAGAAACAAACAAACAGAAAAAACAAACAAACAAAATAACAAAAAAAAACCCCACTTTGGTTTAGCCTGAAACAAAAATTTAAAAACACTGGAGCTATAGGAGGTAGTTCTTCTCCACCTACTCTAACAGAGAATCAACTATACTCTCCATTAAATTCTAGCTTTCTTTTCAAATTTGTGTGGATTCATCTTCCTGCCAGCTGTCTTCGTTATGCACTTTCGTGCTAAATTAATGAATCTTTTATTTTCACCCTGTGAAAATATTTATGGACTGTAATCAAATCACCTCTTCATTTTGACAAGATAAATAGTTGGGGTGCTTTCAGTCTCTCCAAATCTATGAAACTAATGTCCGTATGTCTCCTTATTTACCTTATTCGTTCTTTTAATGGTAATCATCTCAAACAGATTTCAATACTGGCCTGATCTATACTATATATGAATAGTAAGCCAATATATAGTCAATATTTATGTAAAAATATTTAGAGATAAAACCAGGTAATTGCCTTCCTGGTGCTATCCCCTGTTTATACAGCCAGGGATTGCATTAGGCTGTGCCTATGAGATGTGACAACAAAGTGTGTCATGTCCTTACTGCCACCTAGTTTAAAAATAGATACATTGCCTTCCTCTCTGAAAGTAGGACCACCATTTCCATGCATGGGACATAGTTTTGAATGCTTCTAGAAGTGCACTTACTTTTGGTTTTTTAACCAAAAAACTGTCTCACAAGGTGGCCACTGACATTGCTGTGAATATCATCTTGGTCAACAGGCAGTCACCGCCCAAAAATGTCAAACTAAAAAAATTCATAAACTGTTTCCTGACCAATTCTCCTCAAATCTTGAGAACAGAGAGTGGTAACCCCTGAAATGTCACAGTTGATAATCAAAAGAGTTACAGACAAATACTTATACGTCACTCAATTCATAGGAAACTCGCAATTATTAATGCAAACTCCCTCCTGAAGGTTGCTTACTGATATAATTTGCTGACATTCAAAATTACAAGCATAATACAGAATTGTCATTTTTTCCACAAAAAAAGATTTCAATTAGAAAATGCAGTAGGAGGGAGAGTGGAATCTCAGTAGGAAGAGATAATATGTGCTGCAATGTCTCGGAACAATAGAATCAAATCTCAATAGGAAGTCTTTATTTAGAACATCCTCCCTTTTGTGTGAATGTCTTAGCAATGTTATTTAAATGTTTCTCTACAAAGAAAAAAAATGTGCTAGATTGGGCCAAAACCTATTTAATATATTCACAAGGCAACTTGTTCCTCTGGAAGTCAATGAAACTTCTAAGATATGAATGTCAAATGTAATGCATTGCATAATTAATTGATTCCTTTTTCTGTGGTCACCTTAGTTTGCAAAGAAGTATGATTTTGATTTAAAAAAATATATATTAATTGTTGTTGCATACTCTGTTGTAAATGCAGAAACTCCACTGAAGTCAAAGATCTTCTCTGGATTTTAATCAGGGTTGATCTGGACTGGTGTTTCTGGCCTCCCATTTCCCAAAACATTTGGTGTAAAATAGAAAACATCAATGATAGAAATGGTGGAAGAAAAAAAAACAAGACAACTGAGTAGAATCATAGAATAGTTTGGGTTGGAAGGGACCTTTAAAGGCCATCTAATCATGTAAATGGAATGTATTTGGGAAGGCAATGTAACGCTTGAAGAGGTTTACACTATTTTGGTCGACTGTCTTTAAAAAAATTTGGCAAGAAGTTGGTGTTTTTTAAAATTTTGTGAGATTATTTGGGGGATAGGTACGGTTAAGGGTTTTTTGGAAGAATATTGAGTCCATTGAAGTTAGTTTAGATGAACTTTACAAAGACCTGTTCCTGCAGGAACTCAGATACAAGCTCGTTGGCTGACTTCTTTTTAAAGACTTTGGCAGATTTTTCATCACACACTGATACCTACTGTTGTGCAAACATTTCAGCAAGTGATAATTATATCTCTGTTCAGTAGATCTTTTAAATATAAAAAGACAGGAATGCCCACATCAGACTATAAGTTTTCAGGGCCCATAATATTACATTAGCCAGTGGGTAATGTGTAGGAAGAAGTATAGCAGGACAAGCATGTAATGATATTTCCCCAGAATATTCTCTCAGCCTCCAGAAATTCACAGTTCAGTGATTCTGAGCAACATGTCATCCTTTTTTTTTTTTTAAATCTTGATATATTTTTCTTCCATAATATTAAACTGTGTTGACTGGTAGCATCCACACAGAGCAGCTTTACAGTTCAATCCCATGTTGTGTGAAGAGCTCACTCCTGTTGTTTATTTTAAACTTCTCCCTCACTAATTACATGAAGTGCCACCTCGTTCCTGGATTGAAGAGTCAATGAACAGTACAATCCCCTTCTCTTTCTCCATGGCTTTCTCTCAGGCCCTTCCATGAATCCTCTCTTTCTCCATATAGAAGAGTCTAAATCAATTTATTCACTCCTTACAGGAAGATCTTTACACTTGAACATAATTTTTATCTTTTTCTGTACTTTTTCTTTTTCTTTTTTTTTTTAATTATTATTTCTGCATCATCTTTCAATAGGGCACACATCAGTAAAGCTGCACGTGTAACATGAATTTATTCAGTGACATAATCCTGTTTCCTGTTCTACTCTCCATTTCCTTCAGTCCTTAGTATTACATTGGTTTTTTTTGGCTACTATTAAAAGCCAAGCCTAGGTTTTTGAAGTTTCAGTTCTTGACTGGCAAAGTATTCTGCGAGGTATGATCGAAAAGTTAAAGTATATCTTGTTAATAAACTGTTTATTTTAAACATATTAAAGAACTATTAGAAGCTTTGAATTCTATATTATTCACTGTCAGAAAGCAAGTATTTAATATTGTCTCACTTTTCTAATATTTGCTCCTCTTTCTCCATAGTATAATATAATTAATCGCAAAACAACACAGGTCAAAATTTAGCTAAAGGAAATCACAGGACTCTATTCTCTCTTGTTATCAGTGAGCATCCCTCACCTAAAAAAAAATAAAGAAAAGATTGAATATATAACATTTAGCTGACAGTGCTACTTTAAAATTATGCATTCGGATTATTAAAAAAATCATGTGAATAGATTTACTAAATGCAAAATTAATTTCTTCTCATTAGGGTTATTCTCAGACATAAATGTTTAGAGGTTATACAGATGGTTATTTATTGAAGATACTTTGTACAAACTTAGTTGAAAATACTTTTAAAAAGTCCTTTAAATTTTCAAAATTATTTAATCATTGCAAAGAGAAATGACAGTCTTTTTTATTTAATATGGCAGTTATGGCACCTTAATTTAAAATTGTTGGTTTATTCCCAAGTGTGATCATTGCAAAGAAGGCCAGAAGAAAATCCCACACAGAGAATAAACCACAAGCAAAATGTTTAATCCGATACCGCTGGCTTCATCGTTAATTACCTCTCAAGGGGCTCAGATGTCAATAGATAGTGATCTGGTATCTTGGAGTCTTTGCTGTTAAATGCATGATCAATACTAAATAGAATTTTAACTGCCCATGATTTAATTAGGAGTGGTTCCTTTTATCCTGCATACAATAGCAGAATCTCACTCGATAAAGCAGGAAGGAAGATTGCCACGTTGGTTGTGTATTCACCACGTTCAGGGATTTTGCAAAGAAACTGGGAAAACGAGACTGCGTTGTTATGAATTTGCAATTGGCCTATAACACAGAAGAGTCAATCTTCTTCCTTTTGCTCTAAATTAATCTAGACTTTGCAAGTACAGAAAACCGAGAACTACAGTTTCATATCCTTAATATATCCTTAATCTTTTGCAGCTTCAAGAAAGAAAATTCAAATGGTATTTTAAATGGAGACAATGTATTTTAAAGGGAAACTAGGTGTATTTTCAACTGAAAATAAAAGAACCCTTGAATATTCGCCCTGTTCCTGTACCCAATTGCTCTGGAAAATCAGATCATATTACAAGCTGCGGAGCATCAGGTATTTTACCATGTGCAATAAAAATACACCTAAGCAAGACATCTTGCTCATCCTGCCATTATCTAAATACTCAACCTGTTTCTATAGAGGGTAAATGTTGCAACTAATTAAGAAATACACAGGAATTAGGAAAGGGCATGTGGTTACCACTTCAGAAAATTGATAAAGGGAGCACTTACTACCAAAGAGAAACCCATGGACTATAGGACCAGGGAAAACACAGATAAGTGTATGAATAATATGACAGCAAACACATAGTAACAAAGACTAATTACTAGAAAACAATGGTAATGCAGTTAATGATGGAAGAAAATAGAAGAGTTCAACATATATTTCTATTCTTTACTCAGAAGGAAACAGCATGATAAATCCTCTTATCACACAAGGAAGATAAAGTGCTTTCCAGTCCATTAGTAAGCAAGAGGTATAAAACAATATCTACACGTTGTAAACATTTAATGACGATATAAATTTTTAATAAATCTTGGAATACCATGGAATTTCCAGCAGATTGAAGACTGATGGTACTATACAACAACTTAAAAGACAAGGAAAATGACCCAATAACTGCAGCTGTTGCTCTTCCATCAAGTCTGAGGTAAAATGATGAAAAAATGGGTCCAAGATTCAATTAAAAAAGATTTTAAAATAGCAGCATATTTAATCTTATTCAACAAAGTCATTTTTTTAAATAGCTGATGTGAAACAAAGCTAAATATACAATATACTGGGAATTCCACAATGCATTGAATAGCATTCTGATTTAAAAATAAGCACTGTATTGCATTTCCAGAACACTAAAAACTGCTGCTGACAAATCTTAAAAGTTATTGATGATTATCTCAATGAATTGATATCCTAAATCTTTTAAAATAAAATATAAATGATCAGAGCTAACTAAAAAATGAAAGTTTTTTTCATAAAAGTACCCACAAAGTATTTTATTTTGAACTGAACAAAGAAGAATATTTTTAAGAATTTAATTTTTAGGTTTGGGGATTGTTCTTAAGTGCTTGAGATTTCAATAATTCTTTTTCAGAACTTTATTTTCCTTGATTTTTTTTTATTTTTATAATTCTGTTTTTTAAAGTAATTGACACTTAGTACAGTTTGAAACCTTGTATCTGTTTTAGAGATTTAAGCGTCTCTGCTTGTCCTGCAAGAAGCAAAAAAGCTTTGATAAACTTTATGACAGAATGACAAGTTATTTTATTCCATGACAAACACGCTCTGATCCAGAAAATCATGTCTGTCGTGCCCAAGTAGCAAGCCTCCCTCAGTAGAAAAGTAGAATTTTCATCCATTATGGCTCACCAACACTTTCCCAGCTTTAACAAGAAATTTCAGATGCACAAATTTCTCAAATTAAGGTTCCCTACAATAAAAACATTTTTTTTCACTTAATGTCATGTAATTAAACGTGACTTAGGGATTTTTGTATAGAAGGAAATTTATATTACTGTTTTTCAACTTCTTCTAGTTTTAAAGGTAATCCTTCCAGTTTTAACACAACCATTTCAAATTTCAACATCTAAAGTCAAGGAATGAGCATCAAGCTAACAGTTTAGTATTATTACTCAAGACCGTACTTCTGAAACGTATTTTTGTGGATTTGGTATGAATATTTTGGGTTTTTATTCTCTTAATCTTACGACTAGGTCTAAAAAGAACAATTGACCATGATAGTAGTTCACAGAAATGGAAGCTGGAAATACAGCCAAATATTTTTAACATTATTCTTAATTAAGAAATATAACAACCTGTCAGCCTAAATGGGGAATTTCTTCCTCTTTTGACACTAAAACAGAGTTCCTCCCTGAAAGTTTGGTTTCAGACAAATATACCCTTGTGCTTTTTTTAGACATACACCTTAAAAAAAAAAGGAATTGTGACATTTAGGTCCCTGTAAGTGCAAGAGATGTGACAAAATGGTCTAGAAACCTGGCCTTACCGTCTGCTCATTAATAGGATAAGCACCTCTGATTAAGCTGATATGCTGGAGTAGGAAATGCACAACTTTCTAGTAGAAAGGTATGTTAGAATTTTTAACTTCTGAATGTTAAACAAAAACAAAGAAAGGAAACAACAAACCAATCTAGAATGTGGCTGATTAATCTTTTCCAAACATTTTCTGAAGTATTGGAAAGCTTTTATTTTCGTATGGTCTCTCAAAGGACTGGAAAGAATTGCAACTGCTAGTTGCAGTAACACAGAGTACATTGTAAGGCTGCTATGAAGTTACCCTCACCAGGATTAAGTTATACATAAAGGAAATTACTTTTCCAGATAACATTTTGATGCCCACAGGAAAATACGCAGACCTTTTAAAGGAGTACTGAATTTCTTAACGCTTTGCACAAATGAGAGAGACAAAAGTCATGGAGTGCTGTTTTTCTGCTCCTCATCCTTTTACAGTCAGGAGAGGAGATAATTACTTCTGTAGTACAAGTGATTTTAAAAAACAATTTCGGAATCAGATAAGTCACTTAAGATATCTGTTTTGTTCAATTAACTATAATGGAAGCCTGAGATAAATCACTATCTGCAGAGGTCAAGAGAGAGTTAAGAGGAACACTACCCACTGTGTCCTCCTGAGGTAGCTGTTAGTGCTCCCTTACAACAGTACAGGGATATATTGCCTGCTAGAGGTATAATCTGCTCTTTAGTTCTACATACTGTCTCTCCATGTAAAAATTCTGAAGTTATTTTTATTGGATGCTATTGAATATTTATAGAAAACAGCTGGTCTAATTCTATTGAGATTTTTCATAAGATTGTGTTCCTCACTTCATCTGTCACGTTCCCCATGGAGCTGAAACACAAGCAGCAAGCACCAAGCTCCCTCTTGGCGGTTCTGGAGCACTAGGCAGTATATTATTATTATGGTTTTAATAATATGTAGCACCTGGGAGTCCTAGTTATCACCACCTACTTCAAAACAGGAGCACGAACTCCATAATCCCAGCATTCCACTGCAGAGTTACTTCTTAACTTTTTCTTAATTTGTCAGGGATTTGGGTGACCACTGCTTACAAATTCTGTATTATAAAAACAAAAGAAAAACCTCCAAACAAGCCAAAAGATGTTCTTTACAATATTTTGAATTAAGATAAATAAATGAAGATATTAAATAAATCACTAACATTGTAACATTTCTTCTCTGAAAAGAGAAGAAATATTCAATTGCATATCACAAAGAACTAGAATCTTTATAATTGGTTGATTACAATTTTAGGGATTGAATGAGAAAAAGGTGTAGATTAGAAAAGTAATATCTTCATGTGTAAACACACGTTATTTCTCTGTAGGCCCTGGTATTTATCAGTTTTTAGCAAAAATTATTTGTTATTAGTAAAGGAATAATTTCTTTTAATAAAATCTTTGAGAGGAGCTTGACCCTGGAAATCACCATTTTTGTGGCAAATTATGCTATCTGCTTCCAGAAGGTCACACCTGACCATTTTCCTTACTAATACATGAGCTATCTGCTAGAAATACTATTCTTGTCAAGAAAGCAACATTGCATCCACCAATACCAGACAAAACACCCAGGCAATTTTAAACAAAGTCAAGAATTTACTGTTACCCTAAGTCTAAACAGTCTAATCATAATCAACAGTAAATCACAGTCTAATCATCCAAACCCAACCATCTCCCAAGATGTCTTTTCTTTAATGACACAGTACTGACCATTTTTTTTTGCATTATTTATATCCCTGGGACTTCTGACACCACCCTGTGCGTGCACTTTCATTTTGTGCCACCATTTCATGTTTGTTCTGGAGATTGTACTTACAATCCTCTGTTTTTCTACAGCTTTCAAGCTGCAGTTTTCTAACAGCATAAGTACTTTTTTTTTTTTTATTACTATTTTATTAGCACAATCTAAACCTCCCCTGGCACAACTTGAGGCCATTTCCTCTTGTCCCATCGCCTGTTCCTTGGGAGAAGAGACCGACCCC